>SZWC01019320.1:14821-25183 GCA_023375785.1 Penium margaritaceum | reverse complement strand
AACTAGGGCGCAACTAGGGCGCAACTAGGGCGCAAGTAGGGCGTAATAGGGGTGCAAGTAGGACGCAACTAGGGTGCAACTAGGGCGCAAGTGGGGCGCAATTAGGGCGTAGCTAGTGTCCAACTGAGGTGAAACTAGGGCGCAAGAAGGGCGCAACAAGCACGCAACTATGGCGCAACTAGGGTGCAACCAGGGCGCAACTAGGACACAAGTAGAACGCAAGTAGGGTGCAACCAGGGCGGAATTAGGTTGTAACTAGTGTGCAAATAGGACGCAAGTTGGGCACAACTAGGATGCAACTAGGACGCAAGTAGGGAGCAAGTAGGGCGTAACTTGGGTACAACTAGGGTGCAACTAGGGCGCAAGTAGGGCGCAACTAGGACGCAACTAAGGTGCAAATAGAGCGCTATTAGGGTGCAACTAGGGCGCAACTAGGACACAACTAGGACGTAGCTAGTGTCAACTGAGGCGCAATTAGGGTGCAACTAGGGTGCAAATAGGGCACCATTGAGGCACAAGTAGGACGCAAGTAGGGCGTAAGAAGGGCACAACTAGGGCACAACTAGGGCGCAACTAGGGCGTAGCTAGTGCCCAACTAATGCGCAACTAGGGCGCAACTAGGGCGTAGCTAGTGCCCAACGTAGGCGCAACTAGGAAGCAACTAGGACCCGACTAGGACGCAACTAGGACGCAACTAGGGTGCAAGAAGGGCGCAAGTAGGGCGCAACTAGGGCGTAGCTAGTGCCCAACGTAGGCGCAACTAGGAAGCAACTAGGACCCGACTAGGACGCAACTAGGACGCAACTAGGGTGCAAGAAGGGCGCAAGTAGGGTGCAAATAGGACACAACTAGGACGCAACTAGGATGGAACTATGGAGCAACTAGGGCGCAAGTAGGGCGTAAGTAGGGCGCAACTAGGGCACAACTAGGGCGTAACTTGGACGCAACAAGGGTGCAACTAGGACACAATTCGGAGATAGCTAGTGCCCAACAAAGGCTCAACTAGGGCGCAACTAGTGCACAACTAGGGAGCAACTAGGACACAAGTAGGGCACAAGTAGGACGCGCGTAGCTAGTGCCCATATGAGGTGTAACTAGGGCACAACTAGGGCACAACTAGGGCTCAACTAGGGCACGAGTAAAGCGCAACTTGGGCGCATGTAGGGTGCTAGTAGGGTGCAAATAGGGTCCAACTAAGGCACAACTAGGACGCGACTAGGGCGTAGCTAGTGCCCAACTGAGGTGCAACTGAGGCACAACTAGGGCACAACTAAGGCGCAAGTAGGGCGCAACTAAGACACAAGTAGGGTGCAAGTAGGGCTGAGGTAGGGAGCTAGTAGGGTGCAAGTAGGGCGTAACTAGGGCGCAAGTAGGGCACAAGTAGGGCGCAAGTAGGGTGCAGCTAGGGGAAAACTAAAGCGTAACTGAGTTGCAAGTAGGGCGCAACTAGAACATAAGTACAGCGTAACTAGGGCGCAACTAGGACGTAACTAGGACACAACTAGGACGGAACTAGGGAGTAGCTAGTGCCCAATAGAAACGCAACTAGGGTGCAACTAGGGCGCAACTAGGGTGCAAGTAGGGCGCAACTTGGACGCAAGTAGGGCGTAACTAGGGCGCAACTAGGGTGCAACTAGGGTGCAACTAGGTGCAATCAGGGTCGATGTAGGACACAAGTAGGGCGCAACTACTTCACAACTAGGGCCCAACAAGGGCGCAAATAGGACACAAGTAGAACGCAACTAGGAGGCAACTAGGGTGCAACTAGGGCACAAGTAGGGCGCAAGTAGGATGCAAGTAGGGCACAACTAGGGTGCAACTAGAGCACAACTAGGGCGTAATTAGGGTGCGAGTTAGGCACAACTAGGGTGCAACTAGGGCGCAACTAGGGCGCAAGTAGGGAGCAAGTAGGGCGCATCTAGGACGCAACTAGGGTGCAACTAGGGCACAACTAGGGCTAAGCTAGTGCAAAACTGGGGCAGAACTAGTTCGCAAGTAGGGCACAAGTAGGGCGCAACTAGGGCGCAAGTAGGCCGCAACTAAGTGGACGGAAGCAGGGCGTAACTAGGGCGCAACCAGGGCGCATCCAGGGTGTAGCTAGTGTCCAACTAAGGCGCAACTAGGGTGCAACTAGGGCACAAGTAGGGTGTAACTAGGACGCAAGTAGAGTGCAACTAGGGTGCAACTAGGGTGCAATTAGGGCACAACTAGGGCGCAACTAGGGTGCAACTAGGGTGCAAGTATGGCGCAAGAAGGGGGCAACTAGGATGCAACCAGGGTGCATCTAGGGCGCAAGTAGGGTGCACGTAGGGCGCAAGAAGGGCACAACTAGGACGTAACTAGGGTGCAAGAAGGGCGCAAGTAGGGCGTAACTAGGGCACAACTAGGGTGCAACTAGGGCACAACTAGGGTGTAGCTAGTGCTGAACTGAGGCACAACTAGTGCGTAACTAGAACGCAAGTCGGGCGTAACTAGGACGCATGTAAGGCATAAGTAGGATGCAAGTAGGACGCAAGTAGGAAGACTAGGATGCAACTAGGGCGAAACTAGGGCACAAGTAGGATGCGAGTAGAGCACAAAAAGGGCGCAACTATGGTGCAACTAGGGCGCAACTAGGAGGCAAGTAAGGCGCAAGTAGGGCGCAAGTAGGGCGCAAGTAGGGGGCAACTAGGGCGCAACTAGGGCGCAAGTAGGACGCAACTAGGGTGCAACTAGGACGCAACTAGGGCGCAACTAGGGCGCAACTAGGACGTAGCTAGTGTCCAACTGAGGCCAACTAGGGTGCAACTAGGGCGCAACTAGGATGTAACTAGGGCACAACTAGGGCGCAAGCAGGCCGCAAGTAGGGCGCAAGTAGGGTACAAGTACTACGTAACTAGGGTGCAACTAGGTCGTAAGTAGGGCGCAAGTAGGACGCAAGTAGGACGCAAGTAGGGCGCAAGTAGGGCGCAAGTAGGGCGCAAGTAGGGCGCAACTAGGACGCAACTAGGGTACAACTAGGGCACAACTAGGGCGCAACTAGGGCGTAGCTAGTACTCAACTGAGGCCCAACTAGGGCGCAACTAGGGCGCAAGTTGGACGCAACCAGGGGCGCAAGTATGGCGCAACCAGGGTGCAAGTAGGGAGCAAGTAGGGTGCAACTAGGGTCCAACTAGGGTGCAACTACGCTGCAACTAGGGCGTAACGAGTGTCCAACAAAGGCACAACTAGAGTACAACTAGGGCGCAACGAAGGTGCAACTAGGGTGCAGCTAGGGTGCAAGTAGGGCTCAAGTAGGGCGTAAGTAGGGCGCAACTAGGGTGCTACAAGGGCGTAGCTAGTGTTCAACAGAGGCGCAACTAGGGCACAACTAGGGCGGAACTAGGGCGCAACAAGGGCGCAACTAGGGTGTAACTAGGGCGGAAGTAGGGCGCAAGTAGGACGCAACTAGGGCGCAACTAGGGTGCAACTAGGGCGCAACTAAGGTGTAACTAGGGCATAGCTAGTCCCCAGCTGAGGCGTAACTAGGGTGCAACTAGGGTACAAGTAGGACGTAAGTAGGGCGCAAGTAGGGCGCAACTAGGACACAAGTAGGGCACAAGTAGGGCGCAACTAGGGCGTAACTAGGACGTAAGTAGGGTGCAAGTAGGACGCAACTAGGGTGTAAGTAGGGCGCAACTAGGACGGAACTAGGACACAACTGGGGTGCAACCAGGGCGCAACTAGGATCAAGTAGGGTGCATGTAGGCCGCAAGTAGGGCGCAACTAGGACACAACTAGGGTGCAACAAGGGCGCAAGTAGGGTGCAAGTAGTGCACAAGTAGGGCACAACTAGGACGCAACTAGGGCGCAACTAGGGCGCAAGTAGGGTGCAAGAAGGACACAACTAGGCCGCAACTAGGGCGCAACTAGGGCGCAACTAGGGCGCAACTAGGGTGCAACCAGGGCGCAACTAGGACGTAGCTAGTGCCCGACTGAGGCGCAACTAGGGTGCAACTAGAGCGCAACTAGGGCGCAATTAAGGTGCAACTAGGGTGCAAGTAGGACACAAGTAGGGTGCAAGTAGGGTACAATGAGGAAGCAACAATGGGGTAGCTACTGTCCAACTGAGGCGCAACTAGAACGAAACTAGGGCGCAAGTAGGGTGCAACTAGGGCACAACTAGGGCGTAACTAGGACGCAACTAGGGCGCAAGTAGGGTGCAAGAAGGACACAACTAGGGCGCAACTAGGGCGCAAGTAGGGTGCAAGAAGGACACAACTAGGGCGCAACTAGGGCGCAAGTAGGGTGCAAGAAGGACACAACTAGGGCGCAACTAGGGCGCAACTAGGGTGCAACTAGCGCGCAACTAGGACGTAGCTAGTGCCCGACTGAGGCGCAACTAGGGTGCAACTAGAGCGCAACTAGGGCGCAATTAAGGTGCAACTAGGGTGCAAGTAGGACACAAGTAGGGTGCAAGTAGGGTACAATGAGGAAGCAACAATGGGGTAGCTACTGTCCAACTGAGGCGCAACTAGAACGAAACTAGGGCGCAAGTAGGGTGCAACTAGGGCATAACTAGGGCGTAACTAGGACGCAACTAGGTCGCAAGTAGGGTGCAACTAGGGCGCAACTAGGGCGTAATTAGGGCGCATCAAGGGCGAAACTAGAGCGTAGCTAGTGCCCAACTGAGGCGCAACTAGTGCGCAACTAGGGCGCAACTAGGGCACAAGTGGAATGCAAGTAGTCTGCAACTAGGGCGCAAGTAGAGCGCAAGTAGGGTGCAAGTAGGGTGGGACTAGGGTGCAACTAATGCGTAAGTAGGGCGTAACGAGGGCGTAAGTAGGGCATAACTAGGGCGCAACTAGGGCGTAAGTAGGGCGTACCTAGGACGCAAGTAGGGCACAAGTAGGGCGCAAGTAGGACACAACTAGGACGTAACTAGGACGCAACTACGGTACAAGTAGGGCGCAAGTAGGGCACAACTAGGGCGCAATTAGGGTGCAACTAGGGTGCAACTAGGGCGCAACTAGGACGTAGCTAATGCCCAACTGAGACGTAACTAGGGTGCAACTAGGGCGCACCTTGGGTGCAACTAGGGCGCAAATGGGGTGCAAGTAGGGCACAAGTAGGGCGCAAGTAGGACACAAGTAGGGCGTAACTAGGGCGCAATTAGGGCGCAAGTAGGGTGCAAGTAGGACGCAACTAGGGTGCAACTAGGGCGCAACTAGGACGCAACTAGGGCTCAACTAGGGCGTAACTATGGTGCAAGTAGGGCGAAAGTAGGCCGCAACTAGGACCCAACTAGGGCGCAACTAGGACGCAAGTAGGGCGCAAGTAAGTTGTAAGTAGGACACATTCAAGACGCAACTAAGGCATAGCTAGTACCCAACTGAGGTGCAACTAGGGCGCAACTAGGGTGCAAGTAGGACAGAACTAGGGCGCAACTAGGGCGGAACTGAGGCGCAACTAGGGCGCAAGTAGGGTTGAAGTATGGCACAAGTAGGGTGCAACTAGGGCATAACTAGGGCACAATTAGGACGTAGCTAGTACCCAATTGAGGTGCAACTAGGGTGCGACTAAGGCGCAGCTAGAGCGCGAGTAGGATGCAAAAGGACGCAAGTAGGACGCAAGTAGGGTGCAAGTAGGGTGCAATTGGGTGCAACTAGGGCACAACTAGGACGCAAGTAGGGTGCAAGTAGGGTGTAACTAGGGTGCAAGTAGGATGCAACTAGGGCGCAACTAGGGCACAACTAGGGCATAACTAGGGCACTACTAGGGTGCAAGTAGGACGCAAGTAGGGCGCAAGTAGGGCGCAAGTAGGGCGCAACTAGGGCACAACTAGGGCGCAAGTAGGGCGCAAGTACGGTGCAAGTAGGCACAACTAGGGCGCAAATAGGACGCAACTAGGGCGCAAGTAGGGCGCGTACGTCCATGTGGACATGGATGACCCAATTCGTGCTCAAAACATCCATGGCACACGCTGTGGAGTATACGACGTAGGGTCTCCGTGAGCGCCATTCGAGAGTTTCTGTGACTAAGGTGCCGGAATTAATGCCGACCCGAAATCGAGAAAACTCATCCATACGCACGTCGCACGCCCATGGTGACCCAAGTTTCACCCAAAAAATCCGATGCATTTTCCCTAGAGCATACGACGTAAGGTCTCCGAGCGCGCTTGTCGAGCCTCTCCGAGACTAAGGGGCCGGAATTTGGGCCGACTCAAAATCTGACTCTGAAGACACCTTGTGTGAGTGGAAGTCGTACGCAAGGAGGAGGTGTTGTGTCTTTAGGACCCTAGGGCGAAGGGTAGTCTTTGGGATGTGACACACGCCGTTTATGCGATGCCCACGAGGTGACCATGATGTTTACATGTGTTTGCTACGAGTGATCAAGGATCCCGATACACAAGAGGGAGGCAAATGACGACGATAGAGTCGCAATACTTTCCGGTGCTGGTGACGGGGTCAGTCATGCGGAGTGTGGTTCCTCAAGGGGATCCAAGCGGAGCCAAATCTGGCCTTGGCAACGATGAGAGGTAGCTCGGTTTGGCCCATCAGCAGAGGACGTGTACGCAGAAAGTGTTGCATGGCCCAAGCGGATCTCAATGAGTGCGGGAGCTATGCAGGATGGTTTTTGGATGGGCCATTATTGGCTTCACCGAGAAACAACTTGCTTTGTACCGCCTCCGGGATCTTTGGCTCGAGATGGGGAGAGGGATCTTGTGTTGCTACGCATTGCGCATTGGGTAACATAACATGTTGCACATGTGTCGGTGGGATGCATTCCACAGCCGTAGCAATGCGCTTTACCAAGGGAGTGCGCGACGGACGCCTGTGTGTGCAAGGCTTTCTTGTGTGCCATTCTTTGGTGCACCTCGAGCGATTCCTTGATAACGTGTGCGGTCCCGAAAGAATCTCAGCGGGTGCAGCGAATCGCCTCTATACCATACGTGGTGCGGGGAGCGAGGAGCAAGCCCTCGGCTCACGTAGCGTGCTCTTGCTCGCTTCGTTGACGCCTGGAACCTTGAAAGTCATCCGTCCTTTCTTCAAGGGAGGAGCAGCCAGGTCAGGCGCGCGTCGCTTGCACGACTCACAAGGTCGCACATGCACAAGGTGCCTGCTCCCGTAAAGAGCTACCTGGTTGATCCTGCCAGTAGTCATATGCTTGTCTCAAGGATTAAGTCATGCACGTCTAAGTATAAACACTTTTATGCTCTGCAACTGCGATCGGATCATTAAATCAGTAATAGTCTATTTGATGGTACCTACTACTTGGATAACCGTAGAAATTCTAGAGCTAATAATCCATACTCATGATGATGATTCACTCTTCAGGTTGTTGTACTACCCAATGACTAACTATGTCGCATGCCATTGGAGGATTCTTTGACAAGGACAAGACTAAAAAACCCCGTGAAGTATTACTCGTGGGACAAGACAACACCAAGCGTCGCAAACTGGTACAAGATGTGCGACGTATGACAATGCCATAGGTCAAGATGCACCAAAGTCCCTGGTTTGCTTCAAGCACTACCGATATCAAAAACAACCATGGTCGAGGACATCCATGGACTCTGCGAAAGTTGTACTTTTCACACCAAAGAGGTTTGAAGTAATCTTTGTGGTGGTCGATAGGTTCTTGAAGTTATGACACTTCATCTAGACAACAACCAAGACCATTTCCATAAAAACAAAATGAGTGTTTCTCAAAAACGTCGTACGGCTGCACGAGGTTCCCTCCTCCATCACCAACGATAGATACAAGAGGTTCACTGGTAGATTCCGGAGAAGTATGATAACTCGTAAACAACAGCCACATCCATATATCGACGGCCTCCATCTTTNGTCGGGGACATCCATGGACTCTGCGAAAGTTGTACTTTTCACACCAAAGAGGTTTGACGTAATCTTTGTGGTGGTCGATAGGTTCTTGAAGTTATGACACTTCATCTTGACAACAACCAAGACCGTTTCCATTAAAAAAATGAGTGTTTCTCAAAAACGTCGTACGGCTGCACGAGGTTCCCTCCTCCATCACTAACGATAGATACAAGAGGTTCACTGGTAGATTCCGGAGAAGTATGATAACTCGTAAACAACAGTCACATCCGAATATCGACGGCCTCCATCTCTCAAACTGAAAGGCAGAATGAGTCCACCATTATGACAGGGAGAAATTGCTCTAAACACTGTGCGAGTCCACAATTGACAAACTTCTTCTGAAGGCGGTTCACGATAAAATACCCTCAACTTTGGCAGGTTTACATAGTTAATCCACATACTAGCTTTCAGCATTCAATGACAGGACATCCATATCATCAGGGACGAGACTCACCAGACGATCGCATAGACCAAAATAGTAATGAAGCGAGCAATCGACAAGCATCGGATGGACACTAAAATCCACTCATGTTCTCCTCTCCTTAGCGATCATCTGTCTATGAGGAAAGGATTACACAATGCTCATTGATTAGAGCCCGATCTCATGAAAGAAGTACAAATACCTGTTGTTTCAAGAAGTCGGCTACCACAAAACACCTCTATCCACCCGGTAATCCCGGTCTCAAAAACTACTGAGACCCTAGCAAGTACTTTTCTCGCAGAGAAATGCCTTTGCCACCACCTCATAAAGTAGACGAGGGCAGAGAGTGCGATATCGACGATATGTTGGGACACACTCAGCGTGAAAGAGTGACAACATATTGCATCAAGTGGTAAGGCTACGAGGCTTGGCACAAAGGTTGGGAACCCTACAACAACCTACGAGACGTCGATCATCAGATGGACGATGACGTTTTTTGCTTCCATCGACCTACGTCTCGCAACACGTCGAAAAGGGTTAAAAGGGAATCTGCGTCCTTGATTTCCAGAAGACCCTATACTTTGTGCGTGGACCTTTTTATCCTTACCTTCATGGCCCACAGTGCGTTGTGTTTTGGATGTTTACGTCTATCGGCCAAGGGTACTTTTGCCACTCTCCTCGACCAAGGGTGTTCTTTTGTGAAGGCGTGCCTCAATGTTCTCTTAATTCTTTGTATAGTTTCTTGAAGCAGCCTCTTATAGGTAATAGAACTGTGCAATCCTAGGAGCGTGTGAAGCCCAACACCCTCACGACGCGGTGTCGCACACGTCGCTCGAATCGAGCGCCCAAGACCCCAAATATTCCTCATTCTTGTTTTTCTATCTTATGTATATGCTCGACAGTTCCGACACTCACCGTAGAAGTATTCTTAGTGCTAAACACAACCTCTACCCTTGAATTATCCCTTGCAATCTACCCTTGCAATTATCATATCCATGAATCGTCTTATGCCCAACATTTTCTACCCTTGAACCATCGTGGAAGCATTTGACGTAGCAAGGAGCCTGTTGCATTTTGGTGACCCTTTCCTTTTTGGGGGTGTATTCTGTATTTCTTCTTGACACTGCTACTTGACATGACATTTAGTGCTTCTTTATTTTTTTTATGGGGATGAATGTTGAGGTCAGCTTCTGGTAGCTCCTCAAGCCTGACGCGTGGAGGAGGGAGGAACATGGCCTTGTGGCCGTCGCGGTGACGCCCTCTCACTGCGCACCGCGTGTTACATCGCGTGTCCGCTCAGGGGATGGCCACATCCATGCCATGAAGGGATTCTCATCATCCCGTCCCGTGGCGTCGTGGGGCCGACGAATGCATGGCGGGTGGACGCCCATACTGGCTTCGAGGAGTCTTGATCTGACGATGATTGAAGGTCTTGCGCTCGCGTTATTTTGCTCTCCTCCAAACGCAGGCCGTGTGGACTGTTGCTGCGCTCTCACGTTTGCAGAGGTAGGCTTTTCCAGACTTCGAACCGTCAGACGCTTCTCGTCCCTAGTAGTGTTGTTTAGACCAGATACGCAAGGCTGAGAAGAAACGACGACAGTTCTCACGTTCTGGAGCCTGACCTGACTTGCTTTTGCTTCGGTGTGCCATCCGTGGTTGCCCGCGTGAGTCACGGGCCGTGACTTGTCGCCTCTCCGTTGATCGGCATCCGAATGCAACGGGAGGCTAAAGGCAAAGCCTTGTCCACCGTGGCCTTCCTTCGACAGGCCCCTCCGCGTGGTTCGCAAAGGCAGGCACGGCACGGCTGACACCGTGATCTTCCTCGTCCTTTGTTTTCAAGCCTCGGCGTGTGGCCGAGTTGCGGCCTTTCCCCCCTTCTGCAAGATCGGGAAGTTTCGCTGCAGAAAGCACAGTCTCGTTTTCCGTACTGCACCAAGGGCTGAGGTACAAGGAGAGCGCCTGCAAGCGTCTGAGATATTCTCGATGAGGAGCCACATCGTTGACCTTCTTGACCACGTTGTTGTAGCCACACGTCTGATTTCTGAGCCTTTTCGCCTTCAGAAATCAACAAGCTGGATGGCTTGAGAGGACTGCGTGTTT
>SZWC01019319.1:26176-45303 GCA_023375785.1 Penium margaritaceum | reverse complement strand
CTCCCCCCTCCCTTCTTGAATGCCTAGAAAAACCCTACATTTCCAGATTTCCCACCTTACCACCAATTTCTTCTCCAGGCACTTCTGCAGCTGAAGGGTCCAAAGGAGCCTTTCCATCTTGCAGTTTTTCCCGGTCATAAAGCCCTCCCCCCACACATCTAATTTACCTATTTCTTTAGCCTAAAAATCCATGTTATTGCTCTACCCTATTCTATCCACTTGCTTTGCATCTCTAGACTGACCCTGAGCGGACCCCCATGCCTACCCACTTACTCCATCCTGTCCAATGGATGGGCGTTTCCCGCCCATCAATTGATTGCAATAAATCTGCCAACTGAGTCCGTTTAACCTAAGTTAGCATGATAACCTAGGGTAAGTTAGTTATTTTTGCCCATTCTCCTATTACACAGGTGATGGTTCTTGAGCCCGATTTCTAACCACACGTTCTTGATGGACTTTGCCCGTCAAATGGTGGTATTACTCCTGCGTTTCCCATCATAACCTTGATGGAGTAAAGGAGGGGTGGATTTTACAAACTACTCTTGATGTGTTCCAAAAAAACAAGAGCCGTGTGTTGCACGCAAAGCGTGCATAGTGTTACATGTAACAGTGTAAAGATATCTTTCATGCGAACCTCAAAATGGAATTTAAGTGATGACTTCCATAACCTTAAAAAATCTTTCAAGATGATAAAATAACCACATTACTTCCTCATAAATGCGAATTCATTAAGTAATTCCTATGTATTTTAAAGAAGTCTAGTTTGTAATTTCCATGTCAGTTTGCCTTGAATGGAGGTGTAAGAACATGGTTTTTGTTTTTCTCAAAACAATGCACATCCATGTTTCCCTGTCCCCCTCAAACTGCGGCACATCAATGTGCACCGCGGCACATCGTTGTGGTCTAAAGCCACATTGGCCACCTCGGCCCAGCGGAAAAGGGGGGGTGGGGGGGGGAGGACAGGCATTGTTGTACTTGTACAAAAAATGTAGTTGTCAACATTTTGTTGACACAAAACAGCTTTTTCACACCTGTCTTTTTCCATACTATAATCTGTCAGTCTGAGCATGGAGTAGTGAATGCANGGGGGGGGGGGGGGGGGGGGGGAGGACAGGCATTGTTGTACTTGTACAAAAAATGTAGTTGTCAACATTTTGTTGACACAAAACAGCTTTTTCACACTTGTCTTTTTCCATACTATAATCTGTCAGTCTGAGCATGGAGTAGTGAATGCACTAAGGGCTGAAATCAGATCATTCTAAGTATGATGAAGAGCAAATTTTTACAATTTATGCACTGGTTCATGCTGAACAGGTCCACAAGAGGATATAGCATGTGAAGAGTTTAAATGTCATATTGCAACAGGGATTGTTCAATCACAGGAACACATAAAAGGCTGTTTCAGCCACAAACCTGACCCCTTCCCTCAGAGTCCAACGCCCCATATTCCCCCACTTCTTTCCCACTAGCACCCACCATGCCTCAGCCTCTTCCCTGCTTTCTTGCTACTCTCAGCCACAGCAACAACTTTCGAGCTAGCAGCAGCTGCCTTCTTCTTTGCCTTTCTGGACTGAGCAACAGATGATTTTGCAGCTCCAGCAGTAGCACGAGCTGCAGATCCAGCACCTGCAGCATCCCCTGCAGCAATTCCAATGGCAGAGCTAGCAACTGCCGAACTGCACAATGCAGGCCTAGAATTGCTAGCAATGGCAGTTACGCCTGAAGTTCCGGTAACAGAAGAAGTGCCTGCACCATCTGCACCTGCATCTACATCTGCATCATCAGCTGCTGAAGTGCTAGCACCTCCACCAGTGCCAGCACCATCCCCAGATGTGCCCTCCCCTGCACCACCTTCCTCCTCACCCTCCCCATCTTCCTCTTCTGCACCCTCTCCAGCACCACCTTCCTCCTCCCCTCCTTCTTTCACTCCCAAATCTGCCACCTCCTTGTCCCTTTCCTGGGGATTCCTGCCATATTCCACGTCTTCCACATCAGCCCTTGTCCAAATACCTCTTGCAAAGGACATGGGCGCATCTGCTGCTGCACGCTTGCCCTTATGCTTCTGTTGCTGCTGCTCCCCTTTGTTCTCTCCTTCCTCCTCATCCTCACCTTCTACAAACACCTCCTCCTACTCCTCCATCTCATCGCTCTCCTCTTCACCCTCTGCAGCCTCCTCCTCCTCCTCAACATCTTCCACCAGCTCTCCATTGTCCTCCGAGTCTGAATCATCCTTGGCCATCCATTCAGACTTGCAGTGGCGGACACGGGCCTTGTACAAGCGGCAGAGGCGCAAGTTGCNGAAAGACATCCACAGTGACACGTCCAAGCTGGAAAGCCTCCAATTCAGACAGCAGAGCTGCTTGCTTGGCCTCGGGCACCAGGCAGTCAATGGCGGCAGCCCATGCCTGCACCATGCTGACATCACCACCAAGATCATTCCCGTAATGCGTGGGATGCACACGTCGTGCCGCAGCATATAGAAGAAAACTCATGTCATTGGTCCAGCGGCTTTTTAGCCGCTCCATGGCATGCATCACATGACCCACAGCCACCTTAGTAGGTTTTTTTCCCCGCGGCTTCCCCAGTGCCTTGAGCTCAGTAGTGCAGTCGCACAATGCCTCATAGATTTCCCCCGCCTGCCCACCAGGCTTGTCAGCAATGCGCAGAACAATCACAAAGGGGTTCAGCAGGTCACGGAGCTGACACACTTGACGCCAAAAGACACGCTGACGGATGATGCTATGCACAACTTTCTTTCTATCTTGGAACAGACTGTCCCTCTGCTTCCCCATTTCCTTCCCAGCAGCATGATTGACCAACTTGAGGAGGAACGGCCTCATGTCAATGAGGCATTGTGGCATTGTGTTTCCTGATACAAATCGAGTCTCACAGCATGGCAAAAGGACGCAACCGCCACTCTGCTACTTCAACAATGTGCGAGGCATGCCATTGTTGCAAAAAAAGGAAACAACTTTCTCAGCCCTTGACACCACAAAGGCACCCCATTCAGTTTTCACACGTCCTTCATGTACAGGTCTACGTTGTGTGGACAACAACCCTGCCACAAGCCCTCTTGTTGACGGCCGCATTATCACACACAAAGCTCACCACATGGCGCCCCCCAACCTCATTGATGCTGTCCTCAATCATCATGGTGACGTAGGAGGAGATCCGTGTCAGAAAACGGCCCCCGGGTGGAGGCAGTTCCAACGTGGCCCGACGGATCTACTGTGCTCACGGCTGTGTTTTGTGCGGGTGGTTCTGAATCTAAGCGTGAGCTTTCTGGTCGCCTCACGCTATGTTTCTGGGAGTCGAAGGCATTTGCGAGACAGTCACTTTTGTGAAGGGAATAACGCGATTTTGAATTAGTTTTATAACATGGACATGATCTAAACATTTTTAGGGCTAGTCATGAGCTCTCCAACGCACCAAACCGTGCACAATTCGGGTAACCGTAGCTCCCGCTACGTCAGTCAAAGCGCAGCACCCCAAACCTGCCGCTCACTCGACGGCGCGCACCACGTCGCCCGCCGAGGCGCCTTCACACATCAAGGACCCATCAAAACGCCATTCCGGAGGCGCAGATGCCCCTATGCGTAGTGGCGGCGCCCCTCGCACCTTTGGGGTCTGTTTCGATGAGTTAATCATCGAGTTTGGTGATGGGGATTGATGTGGGTCGAAACCTGTTCGTGGACTTCCAGTCGGAGATTTGACTAAGTCCCTGAGTAACAAAGTGTACTACTGAGTTTCGGACTCCGAGCCAGGATTTTGGCTAAGTCCCTCAGTAACAAACTGCACTCCTGAAATCCGGCGGATCATCCACCGGACGCCTCGGCAGTCCTTCCGGAGCAAAATCACCAGATGGCATTTTGTTACTCGCTCCGGTCAATCATTCATCGGAAGTCGAACCGCGGCCGGCTCCCAGAGCCGCGGCGCACACCCCAACTTTGGAAGCCTATATCTCCCTCGTTACTTGTTCGATTCCGGTGAAACAACCTCCACCGGATTCAGCAACTCGTCAACTTTGAGGAGAAATCCTCTATTTTAGGATCCGAGCAATCCTCAAGTCGCCAGATCCATCGACGAGGATTTTTCTCTCTCTGGCGGCTCGTCGGCGCCTCCCGGTGCCGCACTTGGGCATGCAGAGGGGCAACTCTTCAACAATCCGGACGCTGCCTCTTGCATCACGGGAGAGGATGTGGCAAGTTCCCTTCGTGATTACGGCCATTGCATTGTAGACTGGCCGCTGTTGCTGGTCCACCACTTGTCTACTGCCACAGTTGTACCGTAGATGGCCCACCCCTGCTTCAGTGGAGCATCCTCTGCTTCCAGGCGCTCATCGATCTTGGGCAGGATGTTGTCCGTCACTGTCAGCGGCTAGGGAAGTGGAAGGAGGCGTTTCTTGCGCGAGCATTGTTGACGACCTTGTTCCAAAATGGCTTGCACGTGAAGGAAATGGGCAAGGCTGCGCAGGCCATGAGCTCAACGATGGCGACTTGGAGTTGTGCAATTGCGGCGTTGTCGCAATGAGGCCAAGCGCAAATTTGGATCATGCCAGCCATCCCATTCACGTTCGCAAGCTAGACACATTGCTGCTGCTGCTGCATCTGCGTTACAACTGCTGTTGCTGCTGCTGTCGCTGATCACGCAGGTACCTGGCACGCCGAAGCTCATCTTCCTGCTGTTGCGGCAGATCCCCGCCGCCACCACCGTCGACACCAGAGGGCCCTCCGAGGCCATACAATTTTTCGTCACTGTTGGCTGGTTCTCTGGCTCTCTCCTGCGCCTCCGCACGCTGACGCAACACAAAAGGCTGGTGCCATGACACCGACTTGGAAGTTGTGCCCCACAAATCACCCAGTCCGTTGTACAGATCCACGTCCACTGGCTTCCAGTCATTTGGTGGACGTGGAAACCATGGCACGCCAAGGGCATCAGAGGCAAGGGGTGGCACGTGCTTGCATGTCTGAACGTTGCCGTTGTTTTCACTGAAATGGCCCCTTATCCTATTGCACGTGCCGCTGAGGATGATGCCGCAGGACCCGCAGAAAATTCCGGGCCTCCTGGATCAGGATGGGGCGACAGTGGCGGGACAAGGCCAGGGTGAGCATGTCACCATGGAGCCGGCCGGCCGGAAGGGGGTTGAACTCCGGATTCAAAAAGTGCAAAGACGTCACTGCGGACGTTGATGACGAGAGTGTGGATCAACTCCGTCCAGACAACGACATGGTGGTGAGGGCTCTCCTAGGAGCCATGGTGGAGTAGGAGAGGCCGCCTAGGCGGCTCAGGCCTCCCGGCCGTTGCCTAAGTACCAAACCATGACATACAAGAAAAGGAAGCTTTGTTACAGGACTGAGTGTCACAAGCGAGGCTCAACGCCATGGCTCTTCGAGCCCTCTCGCGTCAAGCCCCGCTCGACAGTGACCGAGTGTCACAAAAATGGGAGGGGGAGGGAGAGAATCACAAACCTCGAGGCCAGGTTGGTGAAGGTTTACCAACATTTCACCTTTCAAACTAGAAAAACAAAAATGATATTTCTACAATTAATGATATGACAGCCAGATATCATCTTATGTACCATGTGGCACCCTCCGTGGGCCACATAATAACCTGCCTTCCAGCGCATGAGAAGCACGCCAGCATCTTTGGTCAATGCATCCCTGCCTGAACCAGCAAGGTTCTTTGATTGGCTCATGAAAGATTCCTTAGCATGATCAACCCACATCCGCCTCACACGACATGTTATGGGAACATAATGATGTACTGACCTGCATGGGTGTGCCCGCGAGTCTTGAAACGGACACCGGATTCCCCCCCCCCCCCCCCCCCTCCCCAGCGCGGACTTCGATCCGGACAGTCCGCATCCATGTTTACAATAAAATGGCCAAAACACCACATCGATGTCCCATCGCGGTGGCCCCCGGTGCCGCGGCCGCGGTGGTCCGACCACATCAGCACCCTGGGACAACATGGATGTACATTCATCAATGTGTTATTGAACAGTGTTCATGTATTCTAGGAAAAAAGGAAAAATTGGGACATATAGAAGAATATGTCATTCGTGAAAATAGACATTGAGTGTTTTGCCATGATTTAAGAATCTAAACGTATTGTTTAGAATCAATACACAGGAAATTAGTTTTAGCTCCTAAATCTTCCTAGCCGGATCAGTTGTTTGGCTAGTCCACCCAAACAACTGACATGACTGGCTGGACCCAACATGTAGCGAATTGCATGAGAAGCTTGGCCATGCATTTTGTCCAATTCGTTACACAACATGTGCCGTCTGTTTTGTCCCAGACTCGCTTCGCTTGTCCGACTCCATGATTTCTGGTTCCTTTCATTACGGAGGACCCGTATTTGGACACAGATGAATGACCATTTCTATCTCATGTCTTTCAAGCTCCAATGTCCAAGGAGCAACATAAAGAGCGGAAATAGTATTGTCTTATGGAAAGGCTGGGTGATTGTCGATGTGACACAATAAAATTTTTGTTATAGAAAATTACCTAAAATTTACTGTCGAGACAGGTTGTGGCAATCATATCTCATCTGAAACAGTCTCTCAACATTGTTCCGTGACTGACATCCTGAAGTCGCTTCAAGCTTGACACAAGCGCGTGAAACAAAGAGTTGCAATTGAATCCAAACAACCATCTTGATGCAAATCACGTTCACAAATTTTCTACCATCCTTTGCAATGGAAGAAACGAATGACTGTAAATGAATATGAAAATCTTAACTCTAAAAAAAAACAAAAATGTATCTTCAAAATGTGAGGCAAGCCATGTCGACTCGGACAGGAAAAGACCACCCCGGAGGATGGTCATTCAATTTTGCAGCAATGACTTTCTCCGAACTCATCGGGCATTTCAACGCTAACTCATACACACCCACGTTACGTGGGCATCAGAGCCCAGTTGACTGCTGACATCCCCGTTAATTCTCACTCCCCAATGACACTTCTCACACAGCGCAAGGAGTGGAATCTCAAACGATGAGCAATAGAAGACCTTGTGGTTGTATTGTTTGAACACTACCCGTAGGTCCCCAAACTCCACCACCTCCATGCGCATGCACCCCACTTCTACCTACCCCACCTACAAATCTACTTGCACACTGCTATCCCCTCTCACTTATCTCACACTCTCTCACCACTATGAGGTCGCACCATCTTCCTTCTGGCCGTGAGGACCCACCGAGAGAAGTTGAGGGAAAAAAGAAAAGGCTTATTGGACCAGCAAGCTACGACATCAACCTCTTGTTGTAGACACAAGGGAGGCACAAGGGGGTGAACCATGAGCACCCAACCATTCATCTGCGAGTACCAAACTCGTGAAGAATAAAGGATGCACTTGTCCCGAGCTATCCAAGCTGAAAGGAGTAGGGAGAGCCATCACTTGGCCTTTGGTCCTCTGTTTTCGGTTCCATTTTTTTTGGTTAGATCTGTAAAGTTATCTACTATCACTTCATGTTACTGAGTTTACGCTGGTGCTATGTTACCATGGCTATTCATAGAAAAATCACTTTTCAGCTTACAATCTTCACTCTAGTTCACTGTTCTTCTCCACCCTGCTAATCTATGACTTGAATCAGACACTTGGTGTTGTCTAACATTACCTCTCCTTTCCTATTTTCCACGGAAAAAAAAAAAGAAGAGACACGATGAAGGAGGTTTTCATTGGAGCCACCTTGGTCTACGAAGGATCTTGAACGAGGTACACGTAGTCCAATAGTGAATCCTCCACCCAGTTAGAAAACAGAGAGGCAGGAGGGGGTTGAAGAGTGAGACATGCAAAGCGAGGCCTTGCCATGAGGATGGCCGATCTCAGGACTAGACTCTCCACGGTCTTGGGGCGTGCTCCGAGCACCAGCCCCCATTGCTCCAATAAACGCATGCCCTTGGGATCCAAGGAATGTTGCGGGACATTTGCGCCTGACTCCCACCTTGCAAAGTTGTATCGGGATGTGATCAAGGAGGTGCAATGCGATGAAGGAGGTGCAATGCGATGAATCATGACGTACTCGGCCAGCATCATCAAGAGGTGTAAGAGCAACATTTCCCAAGCATGAAAAGCAACGCAAGACTCGTCGCAGTCGCTCCGCAAGGCAATGGAAAAACTTAGCCTCTCACCGTCGAGTTTAATTTCACCAACAAGGTTATGTCTGCCTCAATCACTCGTGCAAACTGTTGAAGATTTGCCCCTCTGCATACCCAAGTGTGTCACCAGGAGGCGCCGCCAAGCCACCAGAGAGAGAGAAAAATCCTTGCAGTTGCTTCTAGTGGCTTGAAGATTGCTCGGATCCTCAAATGGTGGATTTATCCTGAAAACTGACGAGTCGCTCAACCCGGTGGAAGTTGTTTCACTGGAATCGGACAAGGAACGAGCGAGATATGGGCTTCCAAAATTGGGGTGTGCATGGAGGCTCTGGGAGCCGGCCGCGGTTTGACTGCCGGTAAGTAATAGACAGGAACGAGGAACAAAATTCCATCTGGGGATTTTATTTTGGAAGGCTGCTGAGGCGTCCGGTGGATGATCCGCCGGATGTCAGTTGTGCAGTTTGTTGTTGAGGGACTTCGTCCAAATTCTGACTGCAGGTCTACAAACAGGGTTCAAACCGCATCAATCCTCATCACCAAACTCAATGATGAACTCATCGAAAGAGACCCCAAAGGGGCAAGGGGAACCGCAACTACATGTAGGGACATCTATGCCTCCGGAATGGCATTTTGATGGGTCCTTGATGTGTGAGGGAACCTCGGAGGGTGATGTGGTGCGTGCCGCTGACTAAGTAGCTGGTTTGGGATGCTGCACTTCCTTTGATGTTTTGGGAGCTACGATGATCCGAATCACGTACGGTTTGGTACGTTGGAGAGCTCATGACTAGCCTTACAAATTCTCAGATGATTTCCAGGCCTAAGACCAATGTAAAATTGTGTTATTCCCTTTGCAAAAGTGACTATATCACAACTGTCTTCCACTCCCAGAAACATAGCGTGAGGTGACAAGACAGCTCACGCATAGAATTAGAACCCACACGCCAAAACAGAGAAAGCCATGAACACCAAGGGCAGACCCGTCGGGGCATGTTGGAACTGCCTCCACCCGGGGGTCATTTTCTGGCACAAACAACTAGATGTTGCATGGGAATGAGTCGCCCGATGAGCCAACAGATCGCGTTATCGTTTAAGCAAATCCCAAAGCCAACCACAAGCTGGCCAAACATGACAAAGCCAGCAAGGACAGTGAGGTAGGCAAGTCCATGCCAAAGGAACGTAACACAGGTCCTAATGCCATGGAACACACATTCGACAATGTGGGCAACGAGGGCCATACCCTTGTTTTGGTGGGAGTGGAAAAATCCCGACTTGTGAGCCTGCCCATTTTGGTGGCAGTGCAATATACGCTCAATAGCACTGCACGTTGCCTGAAAATCGACAAACAGCTTGACTACTTCCGCGTCCACCTCCCCTCAGAGGATTTCATGCTGACCATGACCGTCATGGGTGCTCTTGCATACGATGGCCATATGGTATGCATTACGCTTTGTGAATGGTCGTTCATGGTACAGCGGATGAATGAGAAGTTGTACAATGAGAACGGGAAGCTGTTGCACAAGGTTGCGGCCACCGACTACCACGCATAGGTGGCAGAACAGGCGCTTGAGGAATTTTGTGTTGAAGAAGCCAAGAACCAGCATGTTGTGCTCAATGCAGTAGTCGGTGATGCGTGTTTCACTACCAAGGTGGACTTGGGATATACTTTGTACCATTACGATTGTGAAATCATGGAAAGGGATCTTGTACATGTTCACGACTCACGTTGAGCTGCAGTTGGCGGTCTTGCTCTCTGCCTGGAAGCAAGCACGCCTGCACCGTGGGCTCAGGCAGCTCCACCTTGGTCTCAAAAGGAAGGCGGAACTAGCAGCAGTGTGGTTCTCGAGCCGGCTGACCACTACACTAGAACGTGTGTTGTCAACATGTTCTTGATGATTCTTGTGAGGTACGTTTTCCTTTCTTGGATTGAGGCAGAGGAATGGGGTGTGTAAAACATGCTCTCCTCCAAGCAAAATCTGTTGGAGAAGCTGAATGATATCTATGAGCAAAAGTAGTAACACTCAGACCTCACCTGGGAGGAGTACTCAAAACTGATGCATGAGCTATACTCCAAGCTAGCTGACTTGCGGAAGGCAAATAAGGAGCATGAGAGCTACGGGAAGGGCAGCATGTTGATGGAGCGATATGCTCAGGTGTTTTTTAAGGCTGCAAACAATGTACAAGATCGCCTTCTAACAGAGCAAGCTAAGATTGACCTGTTTCAGAACGGTTTGGCCAGCCCTCAACGACATTTTTTTGGCCTTGATGACAATGGCAACAAGTAGAAGTTCTTGTACACACAAAGAGCATGCGTGTGCAAGGTGTACAAGCAATACATTAGCTTGAGGGATTGTAACATGCATGAAAGCAGGTCAGCACCAACGGAATGTGTACCAAGTTATGCAGTGGGTGCAATGTCTGAGTTCTCTAAGAAGTTCCACTGACACGGTGGGAAGAACAACATTTGCTCCTCTATTATCTGTAGGTGCTGCCACCAGGTTGGACACATTGAGTGCGACTATCCCTAGGGTGACCACCAGAAGAAGTAGGAACAACAACAAGGCCAACAATATGGTCATAGCGCACCCCATGGCAGAGGGCCAAAAAGCGCTTCAATGGTGGTGGCCAAAACCGCTTCCATGGGGGCAGTATGTACGAGGGTTGACAGAGTGATGGCAACGGAATGCCCTTAAAAACCAGGGACGCCCTCTTGAGGGGAGACTGCCAAATTCAGGCATTTGCAGCCATCTGGAATTAGGGGATACAAGGCGGTCAGCATGGACACGAGCGCCCCCATAATGATGACCAAGACGTTGAGGGAGGTGCTAGAGGATGCATCCACCATCCCCATCATCAACAAGATTTTCATGATCCTCAGTAGTTAACAATGGGCTGCTATCTGGGGTTGCTGTGAATCATGGGATGATGAGGAAAAGATTTTCATGTTTTGAAATGGTGACATCAAGAGAGTTGAATTCCTATCAGTACAACACTTCTTTATTCTCATATACTTTTCATGAATCCTGAGTTCCTCTTCCGTGATTGCTCATGCCCACTCTTATACGTGACCAAAGAAAACCTTCAAAATTGTACAAGCCTGGTTGTAGCCACTGAAGAAATTTGGCCTGCTCTGATAGAAGCTGCACACAAGGCTCAGAAGAAGAACTCCCTGACCTCAACAACAGTGGTTGTGCCTGTAGGTCCAGAAACAAACAAGTCCGTAGTCAAATGATGGAAGTTGGCCTCGTTCATCAAAGGACATCACATGTGGGAACAATTTGATGGCATGGTTGAACTACGAAGAAGAAATCATGCCTATCAGATCTAACACCTTGAGGGCAAGATCCCAATGAGCCTTTTCATACGGAAGCACAAAGCATCCATGACCATGCAAGATGATGGGAAACTGGCAGGCATCCAAACACGCATCTTGATGGAAATTGGGGCACATGATTTGTTCATGAGCGGTGTGTTTTCATGCATGTGGTGATTGAAGTGCGTGCCTTGCACTAGCACTATGCATTATGCATTATGGTGAAGACATGGTGGTGACAGTCTTTGGTGACTGTGTGGCACGGATCACACTGCCCGGCTTCATGACCAGCGTCAGTCTCATAGTGCTCAATCTCATGTATCTGTTCAACGTTGTTCTTGGGGATTGATGCTTGTCAACCACAAGGCCCTTATGTGCTTCAAATGAAAGACACTACGGATCAACAGCGGAAGGAGAATGGCCACCCTATCTCCCATTCCACAATTTCAACAACCAAAAAGAAAATCTCAATCGAGCCTCTTGCCGCTCCAAGTGAAAAGACGAGTTTTACAAAGATGCCGTTGTTTTGTTGCAAACCTGAAGAAAAAATGCATGACAAGATTAAGGGTGAGGTATCCCAAGGGGTCGTAAACATTCTCTCAGAATTCATAGTTGTTTTCAAGGCACCACCAGATAGGCTACAACCCCCGCAAATGGTTGGAGACACCATTCCATTGACGTTTCAGGTTGTGCCTCCCTTCCAATCCGTGTATCACGTGTGCCCGGTAGAACGGCAGCTCAAATCAAGGAGTATCTCTAGAAGGATTGGATTGAGCCAAGATCTTTGTTCTTTTGAGCACCTATCCACAAAATAGATGGTGGGCTTAGGATGTGTGTGGACAATAAGGCATTGAACAAACTCATTCCCAAAAACCAGTACCTTCTCCACCCAATAGAGGATCTATTTGACCAACTTCAGGGAGCAAAAGTCTTTGCATCTCTTGATACATCGTAGGGCTACCATCAAATCCAGCTCACGGAGGAGGATGTATAAAGAAAAACATTGTCAATGCTTCTTGAATCCATTAAACATGGGCCCCCTGTTTGGACTAAGGAACTCACTTGCAACCTCCTTAGCAGTGATGAACAATGTATTCAGTGAAAACCTCGGCAAGTTGGTCCAATTGTATCTTTACAACATCCTCACCTTTTCCTAGAACCACAAGCAGTGCCTTAGAATGGTGCTCAGTATTGTTTTCAAGAACCGCTTCTTCTCGAAGAGAAGTAAGTGAAAGTCTGTGTAGCCTGAGTTGGGGTATCTTCGCTACGTCATCAGCGGCAAGGAGATTCAAGTGGAACCTAACAAAGTAAAGGTCGTGAAAGAATGACCTCAACCTAAGAACGTGGACCAGCTCTGCTCTTTCGTTGGCCTCGCAAATCACTTTTCTCAGTTTATGAGAAATCACTCCACGTTATTGAGCCCTCTCACCGCTCTGACCCTAAAGGCAAACACATGGATTTGGTCAGCAAAATGTATAGAGGTTTTTTGGGTTGTGAAGGTGATGCTGACCTCGGCAGCGGTACTTGTACTCTCGGATACAAAGAAGCTGTGAGAGGTATGTTGTGATGCATCTGTTACAGGGCTAAGAGTCATGCTCATGCAACATAACTACCCTGTTTCCTATGAGAGCCGAATGCTCTTGGATGCAAAGACTAAGTACACCACCAGGGATCAAGAGTTATTGCCAATTGTGCATGCTTTCAATGTATGGCACTACTCCTTTGAGGTTACGGAGGGAAAAACCATGGTGGTCACACGCCACGACCCTCCCATATAGGTCCAGACACAACCAAACCTTTCACGATGACAAGTGTGATGGAGCGAATACTTGAGCTGCTTCCCATTCACCTAGTAGTACAAACATTGGCGGGCTAGTATGGCAGACCCTTTGAGTTGAAACCCTTCACACATGAGTCCCGTGGTTAGCAACAATGCCATCACTCAACGACACTCCGTCCCCATTGGAGCGAAGACAAGTTAGACACAAACCCACACCACCCACCCCCACGACCATTGGTGAGTGTGAATCCATTCAAGGTCTGCATTTGGATGGGCTACACTGTGGACTCCTGGTTCTTTGAGCTAAAGAACATTGAACGCCATGGCCTTGTTGTGGATGCCGGGTTACACTGGCCTGGCGGGCACGTGGTGGTCCCAGTAGTCAAAAAACTATGACAACAGATCATGTTCAAGTTTTATAGCCCCCATTTCTCTGGCCACATTGGGCCGAAGAAGACGGGTTATGCTCTCGCTAAGCACTATTGGTGGCCAGGGTGGAGCAGTGACACCAGGAAGTTTTGCAAGGTATGTTATCTGTGCCTTCGCAACAAGATCTCAAACAAGGCACCTGCATAATTCCTCCAGCCTCTACGGCTCCCCGAAAACCCATGGAAGTCGGTGTCCGTGGATTTCATTGTGGGATTTCTGGCAACCAAGAAAGGCCATGATGCCATCCTGGTCATTCTGGATAGGGTAACAAGGATGGCCCATTTCATGTCCACAACAATCCTGGTCAAAACGGAAGATACTACGAGGATTTCTTACGAATGCGTCTTCGAGCACCACAGCTTACCCATTCACATCATCTTTCACCGTGATCCACACTTTGGAAGCTGGTTCTGTCTTGCATTATATGAATGGTTTGGACTGTAGCAAAGCATGCCCTTGACATTTCATTCACAAATTGGTGGAAAAACGGAGCGCATGAACCGCATGCTTGAGTAGATGTTTTGCATGTACATTGACGTAACAATAGAGACTGTGACAACCACTTGACCCCAGCCAAAGTTAGCGTGAAGAATACGGTCAGTAAAGCGACCGACTATATCCCATTCTTACTGAATCACGGTCAGCATCTGGTGGTATCCACTTCATTGGTGAAGTTTGGGGGTGGCAGTGATCAAGTGCCCTCTACCTTAGCCTCTGTAAAGCGCATGGACATCCTCTTGCGCAATGCCAAGGCTCACTTGTATGTGACTATACAGCGCCAGAAGGCCTATGCTGAAAAGAGATTTCGTGAGTCAATATTCTCAATTGGAGATTGTGTTCTTTTGAGCACACAGAATTTGCGGCTGAAAACGCCGAGTGCAAGAAAGATGTTGCCAAAGTGGCTTGGGTCTTTCACAATAACACAAAAGTTGGGAACTATGGCCTACCAGTTGGTCCTTCTAGCAGCCATGCGCATCCATGATACCTTCCATATGGATCTCCTTGCACTCTACACAGCAAAGGGGTCTTTTCAACCACCTCCTCTTGCTTTCCTTGCTACGGCAGGCCAGTGTGATGTGTAAGACATCCTTCATCACCATGAACACAATCTACACGCCCAAGTGGTTAAGGAGTACCTCATCCATCGGGCAGGTTGTGGACCCGACCGCAAAACTTGGGAGTCAGAGTTGAAAATACTAACCATTACAACTACTGAGTACTAGGAGGAGCTGGCTGTTCTTTGGAACAAGAATCTCCTCGGGAGTACCGTCCGGGCACGAGCCTCCTTAGGAGGATTAGGCACTTGTCCTCGCGCTAATACTTGGCTTACTCCCAAGAGGTTATCACGAGGACGCCTCGGCACATGACGCAGTGTTGCTTCACATAAATGGGGAGAAAGCGTGGCCACTGTTTTCTTTTTTCAAAGCTAAACCTTTTCTGTGTTTTGAAGTGTGCCAAAACATGATATTCTCCTCTCCATGGACTAGTGCTTTCATTTTGTGTGCACACCACCTCTTCAAAAAAGGTAAAACCAAATCAAGTGGTTTGTAGCCAAAGAGAGAGGAATGTAACACAATAAACTTTGAAAAACAAAGTTTGTATTCCAAAAAGGTTGTCACAATCATTACTTGATCGCAAGAGTCCGTCAACACTGTTCCTTGATTGGCACACTAACGTAGCATCAAGCTTGACACAAGAGCATGAAGCAAAATATCAAAATCAAATCAAAATTACCATCTCTACAGAAATTGTGTTCACAAAGATTCCATCGTTCTTTCTCAAGCAAGAAATATATGATTGTAACCAAATGAATAAGTTATAATGACATAGCTTTGAACGTCGTGGCGAGCCATGATGATTCAGGCAAGGAATTCTTACTCTGGGGATAGAAGATGGTCATTCAGGTTTTCAACGATGACTTTTCCCAAGCCCATCAAACCTTTCAACGCTATGTCACACACCTGTGTTCCTATTGGCAATCAATCAAGATTTTTCTTTATAGCCAACCGGTTACCAATCCGAATGTAATAGGGTTGGGCCAGGGTCACAAGCCATCACTAATGGGCATGAAAATTTGACAACGTAAACTGGCTGATGACCGGCAGATGGCATCTGTTCTGGCGTGAAGATTCCTGTCTCTTAACGCCCCCATAATTGGCTTCAAACATTCCTCAAAATCACGCTAGCATCGTCACTGCTACAACCGGTCACGACACTGGAACTTCTGATGGCGTTTGACAATAATGGGTTGACTTGTGTGGCTGCCAAAGCCTAGCATGACCGAGTGTTGCATCCAGCCGTCGGTGCATGTTGCTTCTCATCAACGCCCATAAACCAAAAGGCTAGATGGGGAGCTGATGGTCTCACGACATTATCGCTCAAAGCTGGAAAATTCTTGAAAAAATGTGCGCCCTCTGATCACATAACACCTACCTGTTTCACAAAACGGTGAATGTCATGAAACTCAATGACCCATTTTAAGAGTAAAACTTAAAGTAGTGACAGAAAGTGTGTGACATACCCATCAGCGATGGCTCGTGATATGACTGTGATGGCTACACAATTATCCCGGTCTTGCCATCCAATTGAGATTTGTCGTTCTCACAATTTTCTTAAAGGTCAATCACTTTGTTAGTAGTGATTTTAACATTTAATTTTCTTAGGTGATTCAACTCGCAACTTACTAATAAGAATGGTCCCATCAAAAAACTTATATGTAGTAAGCAGCCCTCATCTACGCAGGGTCGTCTCTCATTTTGTCACTGGAACTTGACAAATGTTTGTTCTAGTCTCTAACTTGTACATTCAACGTTTTCTAGTCCAGAAATGTTTTGATTCATAGTTACAGGTCCAAAGCATACTACGGAAACTTTTCGCATGAAAGTTAAAGATCAATATAGGTCTCGATAAAAAATGAGACAAAAGAATAATGATCCATGCATGAGTTTTTTTGGTTCTTGAAGGAGAAAATAAATCAATATGAGAGTAAACATTATTCTTAGTTTCATGAGGAATCTAGGGGAAGTTTTAAGGATTGTGTAACTTGAAGGATGATTCAAAAACAATGAATTACAAAGTCATCTAAATGAAAACATTTTTTTATAACATTTCTATACATAGGTATGAATGGAATAAGCATGAAATGCCACTTAAACTAAGATTATCATACCCTCAAAAATAAAGCATACATAAAGAATAAATTTCTGCACAGAAATACATCTTATTATGTTGTAAGTAGTAAAATGTCTATTTCAATGGTGTATCCAACATGAAGAAATTCTATGAATAATCTTTGTTTTCATAAAGGTATTAAAAGGGGGATATTATCTGAATGTTTGCTTCAATGATTGTAGAATTTGAAGGATGGAAAACTGGTGATTCTAAACAGAAGAAACAATACTATGTCTAGAAGAATTGGACAGATGATTAAACTTGCATCTTTTATCAATGTTTATTGGTAATTTCTCCCTTTTAGAAGAGATTTTCCATGCATTTGTTCTTAAATGAGGATGATTGAAGAATTTTAACATCCTATAACATGACATTGATTTTGATTTCATTTTGTTGAAAACATTGTGGAAATTTCTTCATAAGAAAGCTTAGAATTCCAAGATATGATATTGTAGGACTATTCTGAAATAATTTTGTCTACATGCCTATCTCAAAGATACAAAGTTCAACACAAATCCCAAATTTATACCCATAATGTTGTCCTTCCTATCCAAAATCACAAAATTTCCATCATGAATAAAGGATAACACACAACTTCTCCTTTTCAATATTTTTAACAAAAAAAAATTGTCTTCATGTTGTATTCACAATTGGAATGAAAACTTTGTTTTTCATAAATTTATAAGAAACAATTGTACCGACGACTTGTTTGAGTTAGAGACTAGAACAATGTGATCTCATTTTAGATATATCAGTCGCATGTTCCATAACTATAGACCAAGTGACTTTTTGTTCTCAGTTAGACTACAACAAAGATTTGTAAGTTAGAGACTAGAAGGAAGATTTGTGAACTGATGAGAACAACATAAGGAACGACCCCACGGAGATCGAGGCTACATATGGAAAATGTATTCGTGACGGGGCCAAGTTTGTTGATTCGTTGGGATTCAAAATTCCTTACACAGTGAAAAGATGAACTCTTAGCTCACGAAGTAATTGATTGTCTTTAAAATGGTTCATTACTTTGTTAGTATTGGGTTTTAATTTCATTAACTTAGGTAATTTGACTCACAGTTTATTCATGAAAGTGGCCCCGTCACAAACCTATTTGTTGTATGTAGCCCCAGTCTTTGTGGGGTGGTTCCTCCTTTTGTTCTCGACAGTTCAAAAAACTATCTTCTAGTCTCTAACTTATGAATTTGATCTTTCCTAGTCTGCAAATGCTCCCGAGAGGAATTCTAAGTGTATAGCATGCAGCAGAGACATACTGCATGAAAATTAAAGCCTAATGTAGGTCTTGTAAATAAGACATGCTTGTGTTATAAAAACTAGTGTTCATGTCAAACTTTGTGTGGTTATTCAAGGATAAAATCAATGAAGAGGATACTATGATTTATTTTCAATCTCCTTAGGAATCTAGGGGTAGTTGTATTGATTGTTTCACCTTGAGGATAAGTTGAAGGGAATTAGATGCCCTTAGAAAAAAAATCTTATTCCCTCCATTGTCGTGATCTTATTTTTCA
Source organism: Penium margaritaceum (assembly GCA_023375785.1). Taxonomy (NCBI): domain Eukaryota; kingdom Viridiplantae; phylum Streptophyta; class Zygnematophyceae; order Desmidiales; family Peniaceae; genus Penium; species Penium margaritaceum. Next base: position 26,989 of record SZWC01019319.1, on the reverse strand, counting down.
GCAAGAAATAGAAATGCTTCCCATTTGACATCATGACCCCAATGCCAGAGATACGAAAAGAAGGCTTCAATGTTGTATACAAAGTGCACAACGGGCTACATAGTAACCATGCCATTCCGAATACATGAATGTTTACCATTGTGCATCGATTTTATGAAAGTATATCTATATCCATAAGTTTATCAATTTCCATATCCATATCTATATGCATGTCCATATCCATATCCATGCCCATATCCATATCCATATCCATATCCACTTCCATATCCATATCCATATCCATATCCATGTCCACATCCATATCATTATCCATATCCATATCCATATCCTTAACCATAACAACATCCACATCCATATCCATATCCATGTCCATGTCCATATCCATACTCATGCCCATATCCATATCCATATCCATATCCATATCCTTATTTACATCCACATCCATATCGACATCCATATCAACATCCACATCCAAATCCATATCCATATCCATATCCATAGCCACATCTACATCCATGTCCATATCCATATCCAGATCCATATCCATATCCACATCCATATCGACATCCATATCAACATCCACATCCAAATCCATATCCATATCCATATCCATAGCCACATCTACATCCATGTCCATATCCATATCCAGATCCATATCCATATCCATATCCAAATCCAAATCCATATCCATATCCATATGCATATCCATATCCGTATCCATATCCATATCCATATCCATATCCATATCCATATCCATATCCATATCCATATCCATGTATACATGTATTCATCTACATCTACATTTGTGTATCA
>SZWC01019319.1:1569-20480 GCA_023375785.1 Penium margaritaceum | reverse complement strand
TGTGTGTGTGTGTGTGTGTGTGTGTGTGTGCGCGTGTGTGTATGTGTGTGTGTGCACGTGCATGTGCGTGTGTGTGTGCATTTCTGTTTGCATATGCATGCACATGTGCGTGTATGTGTGCAGGTATGAGTGCTTGTACCAATGCGTATGCATGGCCAGGAGAGAAGCCAATGGCAAAGGCGATGACGACTTTGACTGTGACTGCGAGGTCAACTAGGGTTAGGACTGTGAATGATTATTACAATGACTCTGAATGGGATTACAACTATGGCTGAGACTGCGATTGCCAATTGCAACTGCGATTGTGATTGCAGCAGCCACGGAGACTGGGATTGGGACTGTGAGTGACTGTAACTTATTGTGACCTTGACTGTGACAAGGGAAACTACGTTAGTGACTACGACTATGACTGTGATTGGGACTAAGTGACCATAACTATGACTTTGATTCTGACTTTGATAGTTCTAGATACAGATACTCACCAATGAAAATCATATTCATTATATTATCACTGACCAATGACAATCATCACTATGTTGACATGCTGTGCCCCATGCCATGTGTGTTGTTGATTGTACTCCTTGGTTCGACCACTAAGGAGGAGTCAAACGCCTGATCTGAATTTAGAATTGGATTCCTTGAATTTTTAAATCCAAGATCAAGATTTGAATTTCTTGATTTGAGTGAGTATTCAGAGATGTTTGCCCAGCCCAAAGTTAGGGTGTTGGGCGGGTAGAATATGGTACCCGCCATGGGTGGCGGGATAGTCCACTGCCAGTGATCCGAGTTCGTCTCCAACGAGCTCCAAATGCACCAGGGGCATGAATGATGTGACCAAAGGGACCTCCTTGACCATGGTGATCTTCTCCTTGACTTATGGGTGAGGAAATGTGCTCCGACAGGTCATCGTTGAAGCGCCTCTTGTTGCCTAGCATGCAAGGCAAGGTGGACGGCTCCACCAAGTGTTACTTCGACGACCGTAGCAGGGGCTATATTGCTCCAATTTGGGCGTGCTTGGATGCGTTAGAAAGCTTAGATCATATTCTGTAAGGCTGTGATGTAATGTTACTATGCTAAATAAAAAGAACTTGTTTCAAATCAGTTCTACTAAATGCAACATGTTCTACCCATGCATATCCGTGATCCTTGTGCTCCACACTCTTCACCATTGGTATCCATTAGCTGCCCCAAACATTGGTAGCGTGTATCCGTGAGAGCTAGGCATCCTTGAGGTTACCTCCAGACCAACTAGTGCTAACAAAGGGTTACGGACCCATGTTCTTTGAAGGACCCTAGCTTTACAACTCTTACACTACCGCCGCACGCCATGACAACAACCAAGCACGAGAGCATCTGTGCCGTCACGAAGTTTAACGGAAATGGTTTCCTCTTGTGGAGGTGGTAGTTCGAGTTCTACCTTGATGACAAGGGCCTGCTTGAGCTGGTCAAGGGTGAATAAAAGGCCTCTCTGGATACCGCAACGTCGAAGGAAGTGGACAAGTACAAGAAGCGCAACAAGGAGGCACTTGCTTTGTTGGTGTTATCGCTAGCTCCAATATAGTGTTTACTCATTCAAAGTTGCACCAAGGACACGGAGGCCTGCAAGAAACTCTGCACCAACTATCAGTCTAGCAATCTCGCCAACCAGTTCTTTGTCATCAAGAGGCTTGTCACCCTCCGCGCCAACATAGGCAATGAAATCATGGAGATCCTACAAGAGATCAATTCCCTTACTGCCGAGTGCATAGCCACCAGATGGGAGGTTGACCCTCAGCTGCAAGCCATGATCCTCCTCCTTGCCTTGCCGGTCAGTTAGAGTCCCATGATCACCGACGTAGGTGGCTGGTCTGCCAATAAGCTTAAGTACCCAAAGGTGGTTGAGTACATCCATAATGAATGGATGCGGCATGGTGGGAGAGAGAGCGGGGCAACATCAAGTTCAGCCTATGCCATCCGCCCTCAAGGTGGAGGGGGAGGAAAGATGTGGAAGGGTGCCAAGTAGGGCACCAAGAAAGGTGTCAAGAAGGGGGAGTGCTACGTCTGTGGCAAAGAAGGCCACTACGCACAAAAATACCCCAACAGGAAGTCAGAACAGTAGGAAGGTTGGAAAGAAGGACAGCCATGTAATGACGGTGAAGGAGTCCACCGACTTGACAGATCCAGGATTCTTTGTGATTGACTCCGGATCAGGCTACAACACGCAATGCAAGCGGGCGACATCCGTCACCTATGGCGCCTCAGAGCAGCGCATGACGGTGGCCAACAGCAAAACAGAGTTGGCTGCTTGTGAAGGCAACGTTTGCATCAAGATGGATGTGGACGGCAAAGCTGTGATGAGCACAATTTATGACGTGCTCCACATACCCAACTTTGGCATAAGTCTGCAATCAGTGAGCCGCCTTACAAACAAGGGGCTCAAGGTACTTTTCAACAAGAAGGAGGCCATCATCCAGAAGGAGGGGAGAAACAAGGTAATTGAAAGTGGAAAGCAAGAGGGCAACTTGTACGTACTCCATGCAAAGATCCTTGGTGGCTGGGCAGGGTCCGACGTCACCCACCTTGCGAAAAAGAACGATGGAGACCATGACCTGTGGCATTGCTGCATGTGTCACGTTGCTCTTTCAATAGTGAGGAACATGGCAAAGAAGAAAGTGGTACGGGTTCTTGAGGTCAAGAGCCTCGACGCAACCAAGAATGCCGTGTGCAAGCCGTGTGTGATCGACAAGGTGACACGGCAACTGTTTGATGGAAAAGGGACATGTGCATCGGCAAAGTTGGAGATGGTGCACATAGATGTGTGCACACTATTCGAGAGCTCCATTGGAGGTGCTCAGTACTTTGTCACCTTCATTGATCATCACAGCTGTAAGCTCTACCTCAACATCATCAGGAGCAAGAGTGACGTCTTATCGTGCATGCCGCAGTTTGTGGCGATAGTGGAGCGGCAAATAGAGTTGAAGATGAAAGCATTATAGAGTGACAATGGAGGCAAGTATGAGGGTTGTTCCGCATAGATAAAGAGCAATGGGGTCGTGTGGCAGAAAACTATGCCACATTCTCCACAGTAAAATGGCATCGCCGAGAGGTCAAACCGCACCATCCTCAACATGGTCCAGTCCATGTTGAGCGATGCTGGCCTCGCACAGCAGTATTGGGGCAAGGCGGCATGGACAATGACGTACATCATGAACCTGATGACAATGAAGCCGCTAAAGGACACAGATTCAAAGGTGTGGAAGATACCACAAGAGGTGTGGAATGGGAGGAAGCCAACAGTGGCTCACCTTCACACGTTTTGCTAAGTTGCACATGCTGTTATGTAGGCATGAGGGGACGGGGCAAGCTGACCTGCGGACTCGCTGGTGCATTTTTGTCGGGTACGAGAGCGGGAACAAGGCATACCGGTTCTTTGACCCGTGGAGGCCGCAGATTGTGAAGAGTCACAAAATCACGTTCGACAAGGACAGCCATTGGATGGACAAAGACGTGTATCTCTCCAAGCGTGGATAGTGGTTGCCACTCCTTGACAGGGAGACACCGGAGGACGCAAAAGAGGGTGATGTCCGAGCGGCTCCAACTGGCCAGAACCATTTGGGAAATAGGAGAGCGGTTGATATGCATTCAGCCAAGTTGGACATTGAGTCCAAAGTGCCGGCAATAGTGGAGCTAAACGAGGAGGCAGGGAGTTAGCCAGCATCTCCACGGTCCCTGAGAGAGGGGGAGTAGGCCGGTGGTGTAAGTGGCACTGCGAGAGGACAGTAGCAATGGCAGCCTCAACAACAGTAGCCTCGGAGAAGCGGACACGCAAGGATGGCAAAACGGTACGATGCCGCAAAGGGCATGTGGATTGGGTCTGCTTGAGCATTATTTGTGGAAGAGGAACCGGAGACCGTCAACGAGGCATTGTAACGGAAGGATGGGAGTGAGCGGGAGGGAGCTATAAAATCTGAGCTCGCCTCCCAAGAAGAGAATGGTACTTAGTAGCTCATTGACAGGCCACAGGGTACAAAAATCATTAGCTCCAAGTGGATCTTCGAGAAGAAGTTGACCAAGGAGGGGAAGGTGGAGTGGTACAAGGTACAACTGATTGCAACAGGGCATTTCCAGAAGAAGGGTGAACACTACAATGAGACCTTCACACCGGTGGAAAAGATCGCCTCCGTTCACTTCATCCTCTCGGTGGCTGCGGAGCGCAACTACAAAGTTCACCAAATGGATGAAAGAAACACATTCCTCAACGGCAACCTGGACAAGGAGGTCATCATGCACATGCCAGAGGGGGTGGATACGCCGCCGGTGAAGGTTTGCCGGTTTCGCAAGTCGCACTATAAGCTAAAGCAGGCGCCACTTATGTGGTACCTGAAAAAGGACGGCTTCATGGCTGAACTTGGATTCAAGCGTTGCGAGGTGGATCACAGCATGTACATGCGGAAGCAGCCAGGGTTGCACCAGAGTGTGGTTCTTTACGTGGATGACTTCATCCTTGTGTCATCAAACTGAAGCGGCAGCTGGGCGGTCGGTTCAAAATGACCGACAAGGGCAAGTTCGAGAACTACCTCAGCATCGCCATCAAGGGGGACCTTAAGGCACACACGCTGGAGATGGGACAAGCAAAGTAGGTGTAATAGGCACTCTACCGTTACAGCAGGGAGGAGTACAACCCCATCGGCAAACCGATGACCACCACATAAGAGTTGAGCTCAAGCATGGGGCCGAGCACGGATGTAGAGAAGAAGGAGATGGCAAGTGTGCCATACCATTCAATTGTGGGGAGCATCATGTACGCCACAGTGGGGACGCGGCCTGACTTGGCCTTTGTAAAGGGCCAAGTTAGCCGCTATGTTACTGATCTTGCGCCACTCCATTGGAAAGCGGTGAGGCGGATCCTCTTCCATATCAAGGCCACAAAACAATTGTGGCTCGTGTTTGGAGGGGGAGGGCATGACGGCTCCCTTAAGTTGTTCGGCTACTCCGATGCTGATTGGGCTGGTGATGTGGATGACAGAAAATCAATGTTGGGGTATGTATTTCTGCTTGGTGGTGCATTAACTTAATGGGCAAGTAGGAAGCATGACTATGTGGTACTGTCCTGCACCAAAGTGGAGTACATCGCACTCAAAGAAGCCACAAAGGAAGCGATGTGGCTACAACTACTACTGAAGGAGATTGGGGTGCCACAAAGGAAGCCAAAAGATAAATGTAGATAACATGAGTCAGCCTCACCCAGAACTTTGTACTGCATAGGAGGACCAAGCAAATTGAGATCCCGCATCACTATGTACAAGGCTTGGTGGCATAGGGAGATGCGGCTATTGTGCATTGTGGCACTAAGCGCATGCTCACCGACGCCATGCCCAAGGCATAGCCCAAGGACAAGCATGACGCAAGCTGCATGGAGCTTGGTCTGCACTGTGAGGTTTGAAATGCTATAAGTTCCAAGGATCGGGCATCAAGGCTGTGGTGCACGAGGGAGATTGTTGACATAGTGTGCCCCTTTCCATGACTGCCATTGATCGTACTCCCTGATTTGACTACTAAGGAGAGGTCTAACTGTTGTGATTTGTGATGTTCCTGTCGACCTGTACAGTTTATTGTGACCATACTCGTGCAAATCCCTGATGCGGACCCTGGCGGTATTGTTGCGTCATCTAGTGGTGGACTACCAGCTTGGAGCTGACCGACGACCATTCCGGAGCTTTGGACGCTACCCGAGACCTCCTGCGGTTTTTGTGTAGTGAGCAAGAGTTTATCGATAGACTGGCCGTGGGCTCGATTTGCATTTTTTGCATTGTGTGTCCACCATTTGATGCCGGATGCATGCATGTGACCAGTCGTAGCGTTTGGCTTTTGATACTACACGTCTAGGTTTAGACGGCGTAGCGCTTGAACATGTCTGCGCAAAGCTACGGCCAAAACAGTGGTTTTGGGCCGGTTTTAGGACAGATCTTGCACTGCCGCGTACGACACCCGCCGTGCGCCGCGGCAGGTACTTATGCCATGGACCTTTCATTTTTCATTTCTCTCTGCAAATGCTACTGAATCATTTTGACACTTTGCCCTATGTCTCCTAGCCAGACCCTTGTCGTTGTGTGCACGACTTGTGACTGTCGTCACCGTCTGCCTAGGCACTGATGCGTAGTCGGCGGCTGTGTCGCTAGGAAGCTTCCACACATCTTCACTTGGTATCAGAGCAGTGAGACAGTTCTCACCGAGCTACGCAGCAAAGACGCAACATAGCAACAGCAGTGACAGTCACCGCAATGTTACAGATCTATAGGAGCCTATCGACGATGACAACCGATCGTCGTTGACATCGCTCACCATCACCACGTGAAACTGCATCAGCAGTAGCCCGCTAGCGGCAGCAAGTGACAGTTGCAATAGATTGCAGTCACCAGCAACTGCCGACATTGGCATGTGCAGTAGTAGCATCATAGAGCAAGAACAGCAGTAGGGGGTAGTAGCGGCGGCAGCAGCGCGCGGCAGCAGCAGCACAGTAGCAGCACGCGATGGTAGCACCACAACAGTAGCGTAGTAGCAGCGGCAACAGTAGCGGCATCAGTAGCATAGTAGCAGTGCAACAGCAGTGGCAACAACAGCGGCAGCAGCGCACGGTAGTGGCAGCAGCGTGTAGCAGCCGTAGCACACAGTAGCAGCAACAGCATACAGTTGCTACAACGGCCGCCCACGCATCCGCCAGGCAGCTGCTCCGCACACAGCCGCGTGGCTGCTGCTAGAGCAGATGCCGCAACAGCAGCAACCGTGAAGGGAAAGCTGCTTCACAACTTCTGCGTAGCTTCCGCGCGGCTGCTACGGAGCGGCCGCCTGATTACGCAACAACCACGAAGGTTGACCAGAAAAAAAGAGGGAAGGGGAGCTGAATTCAGTGTTTTTCTCTGCTGACATCATCAGGTCATGCTGACGTCAACAACTTCTTGCTGACGTTAGCACTTACCTTAGTGAATTTTTTGGTCGGAGGATGACAATTTGTTAGCATTTCAACTCCTCGAGAAATGCTCATGTTTCTGCAATTCGACCACGTTGATGTCTCGGCCCATAATGAGCGGCGACATGGCTCCGTCTGGTGATAAGGGAACAAGGGTACTAGATCCCTCTTCTTCCTCCTCAGGGGTCATGAGCCCACATTTGCAGGCTATTGAGGACCTGCAGAGCCAGCAAGACAAGATGCGTCGCCTGTAGTTGAAGCAGATTGACGCCATTCGTACACTCACCGAGCTTCTTGGAGGTCATTCCACAACTCCACGAGAGACCTCTGAGGGAGCAGTCGGGGTCGCACCCTCTATACAGCAGTCAGCTCCAGCACGGGATACAGGAGCTAGAGCCGACCCGCCACCTCTTGATCCTTGGGACGAGGATTCGTGTGCTTCAAGAGCGCCTTCCATGCCAGGCATGGAGGGCGACTCCCCCGAGCGCGAGAGTCGTGTGCTTCAGGAGCGTCTTTGCCAGCTTTAGACGAGCTCTCGACCCCCACACACATCTCTCTTTCCCGAGTTTTGATCGTCGCCTGACCTCCACCCCATCGACTTCCCTCTTCCAGGCGTCTTTCCCATCCCTCGTCCTTCCCAACCTATGGTTGCTCTCCCTATGGAGCGGCAACCCAAGGACTTTGAGACACCGTCCCCACGGTATGTCAGCGAGGACGGCTTTGACTCCTAGGACATCCTCTTCCAACTTTGGGCCACCTCACGGGGCGTGTAGCCCTACTACCACAGTCCGTATCAGACTACAGACAAAACACAGGTGCTGACAACGACAAGGGCGATGCGCGCACTTCTGTACGCCATGTCGCGCGAGACCGTCGTTAACTTCCGCTCGTTCCTTGGCGAGGCGGGCACTGGCACCGGCGCTGATCCATGCAGAGGCTGGGACCTAGCATTGTCCCTGCTTGCTGTAGAGACGCACGCCACCCATGCCACGCACATCCGTGCCTTTCACTACCTTTGTCAGGGGTATGCCCAGCCTGCAGCTGACTACTTGCGACGCGCCATGCGCATTTACACGCGCCTTGGGACCTCAGGAGGTACACAGTTGTGGGCGAAGCACACGTTCATGCTTGGAGTTTACCTTGAGCACACAGACATCTTCATGAGGTACAACGATGCCGTGCTCGAGCCTTTTTTGGCCTCACTACAGCTTCTTCCCTGGGCGCACTAGCTCTTCCTCTAGGTGACTTCCGCCCGTGAGGCAGCTGTGGCTCATCAGGAGACCTCCATTGTTGCAATAGTCGTTGCATCACCACCAACGCCCCTCCTGCAGACTCCTTCTCCATCCTCTGTCACGTCCTCCTCCTCCCCTTCCACCCCGATTACACCGACTCAGACACAGGGTGTCACAGCAGCAGCACAGGGGAAGAAAGTGCAATGGAGGCGCGGCTCGAGCCAGCAGCAGTCGCAGCAGCACCCGTCATCGGGCAGTAGCAATGGATGCTCCATTCACTACGACAACTATGGAGGAACCCATCCTTACACCGAGTGCCAGCAGCCGCTTGACTGGGCTTGGATTACTCGCGGGCTCCAAGCTGCACACGCACTACGGTCTACGTCGAGAATCACATCCTCCGGGCGTGCGGCGACCGCAACCGCAACAGTTCTCGCTCCACCACCGACAACCCAGACCCACGTGACCGCACCATCGTCGAGCTCCAACACCTACTGGCGCTCCGCTTTGAGGGAGTATGTTGTCACACCCGGGTAGTTCACAGACTGTCTCTTCGTACGTTCTTGTGGCTCAGGATGACTCGTGTGGGTGGGCACAATCGTCTTTTGATGATGATGGGCCTGACTGTACGGACTGGATTCATGAGTCTCACCTTTGTGCCCTTCATCGTTCCCCCCCACCTACTGCCCAGCGTCCATTCGTCGAGTGGCACTTGGATCATCGATTCCGGTGCCACTCATCACATGACCTATCTTCATAGTGATTTCATTGTTCTCGACCCTGTTGCATCTGTTTGTTCCGTCCGAACAGGCTCTGGTCAGTCCTTGCGGGTCCAGGGTGTTGCGATCGTATGTTTTGATGGTCCATCTGGCCCCCGGTATCTTTCTGAGGTGCTGTTTATGCCTGACCTTGAGCTCAGTTTGCTTTCCGTATGTGCTTGTACACTGATGGGACTCTCTGTGGAGTACACTACAGAGTCCGCGACTGTGACTATTGTTGTCACTCGTAGCGTTGTTCTTCGTGCCTCTGTTGTGGATGACCTGTATCATGTCTCTCAGACTTCTGCTCCTTGTTCCCCCTCCCCTTCTGCTCATGTTTTTATCACTAGTGTTCTTTCTCCTCAACACCAGTAATTGCTTCATTGCCGCCTGTGTCACGTCGGCTCCGACACTATGTCAAAGCTCATTCAGACATAGTCCGCCCTCGGTCTTAGCGCGGCTTCTTTTGAGAAGCCACCCAAGACCGACTACCTCTTCTGCGCTCAGGGTAAGATGCATCGTTGTACCTACTCTGACTCCCGAGTTAGTCCATCTGGACCTTGTTGGTCCCCTTCCTGTCAAGTCTATGTCCAATCGGGGTCGATACGTCCTGACCCTCACTGATGACCTCATCCGGATGCGGTGGGTCTACAGCGTGCACCAGAAGAGTGACGCCGCTCTCGCAGTTCGCCTCTGGCTAGTGATGGTTGAGCGACAATCCCGCCACACGCTGCATACCTTCCGCTCGGATCGCGGCGGCAATTTTCTTGGCAAGATGGACAACTTCTTTGCCGAGCACGGGATTTTTCACCAGGTCTCCACTCCTGTTACTCCTCAGCAGGGTGGTGTTTTTGAGCACTGGAACCGCACCATGGAGGATGCGGTTCGCGCTCTGCAGTCTGAGTGCGGTCTTCCGGAGTCCTTTGCTTTTGAAGGCTTTGCCTACATGACTTGGGTCTGGAACTGCCTCCCGCACGGTCCTCTTCCGGACCACGTCACACCGTATGAGCTCTGGTTCGATCACCGTGCTGACCTGTGCCTAGCTCGCGTCTGGGGATCCTTGGCTTCTGTGTCGTACACCGAGGACCAGCAGGGGTCAAAGGTCTCACTACGGGGTCACTTGTGTGCCTTCGTCGGCATCTCCCCGCGATCAAAGGCATGGCATTTATGGGACCCTACTTGTTGTCGCATTGTTGAGTCAAGCAACGCGCTCTTCTTTGAGTCCCTCACCTACCGTGATCTGACTTTGATCACGTCGTTGTCCGTCACACACATTCCTACATGTGAGGTTTCTCCACGGATGGGAGAGTCTGCACCTACGAGCACCGCTCGCCAGGCTGATGTGTCCGTTTGAGCTCCCTCCACTTCTCTGGCTCTTGATGACCCAACGATCATCCCTGTCGGTCCAGAGATTTCTCCAGCATCGCCGGCTTCCACTGAAGTCCCCTTGCACCCCACTGGTACCCATTGTCATGTACCTGTACGTACTCCTATGACCGTAATTTTGTCTGCTGGCACTCCTGCCTCTGTGCGTGGACCTACCTCACCTGCTCCTATTCTTACACCGAGCCCCGTGCCTCCCACACCTACATCTCCTCGCGTGGCATCACCAGCTCCCTTGCCTTAGCCCTCCCCAGTTGCAATTGTGCCCATTCCTAAGCCTGAGGTGCGCCCCTCGAGCCCGGATTACTCCCGTGAGTCTGGCAGTCGTCTTCAACCTTTGGACTCCAGAGCTCAGCGAGTGCCTGGTCCCGCACCAAGGCGCTCCACTTGCAGCATCGCGAGTGGTGATCCCAGCACAAAAGCCTAAGGCCTGAGTGTCCACACTGAGCACACAGAGGTACATCCAGCGTGTCCCGTAGGGCACAACCTTGTCACCCGCGAGTTTCATGTCGCATGTGATGTAGCAGTCAATTTTGTGGTCGTTAGACCTAGCACTGAGGCATGCGCTCTTGCCACGCAGAGCTCTCCCTCTATGGCACCTGCCCAGGGCACACTGAGGGAAGCTCCCTCGTCATAGGATGTTGACGCTTGGCATGTTGCTTGCGAGGATGAGCTTCGTGCCATCCAAGAGCACGGACTTTACAAACTAGCCGACCCTCCACCTAGGAGGAAGGCTATTGAGGTGAAGTGGGTCTTTCACAAGAAAGTGACGCTGGATGGCTCACTACAACGCCACAAGGCTCGCTTGGTTGTCAAGGGGTACTCTCAGATTGAGGGCATCAACTATACTAACACATTTGCCCCTGTCGGCCGCATGACCTCAGCTTGAGCTTTGTTCGGTGTAGTGGCTCAGCATGACTGGGAACTGCACCAGATGTATGTGAACAATGTGTTCCTTCATGGCTCTTTGGATGAGAAGATTTATGTGGCTCAGCCACCCGGCTTTGAGGACGGTGACAAGGTGTGGCGCTTGCGGAAGTCCTTGTACAGCCTCAAGCAGTCTCCTTGGTGTTGGAACCAAGAGATCATTGGCACCCTAACTCGTACGGGATAGGTACAGAGCGGGGCAGATCCCTCTCTCTTCATCCGACGGACGCCTGAGCGATTCACCGTCATTTTGGTCTATGCTGACGACCTTCTGATCGCGTCTCCTTCATTGGAGGCCGTGAAGGAGACCGAGGCAGTCCTCCAGATTGCCGACAGAATGAAGGACATTGGTCCTATATCGGTGTTTCTTGGCATGGAGATCGTGTAAGACGGAAGACGTCGTACTCTACTATTGCATGAGGCCCGATACGCACGTGTTGAAGGAGAGCACTTCAGCGACCTCCTTGGCGCAGTGCCCACGGCTTTCACACCTCTTAGGCCTGACAGGCAGGACGCCCTGAAGGTGGACGATGCCACACAACGAGGGGAGACGATGGATGTGACCCTGTACCTCCTCCTCATCGGATCTCTGATGTACCTGGCCATTACCACACGTCCTGAAATCGCATTTGCCGTCAACCTCCTTGCCTACTTTTCTTAAGCTCCATGCCTAGTGCCCTTCATGCGATTGTGCGCGTGGTGCGGTACGTGGTCTCCACACCTAACCTTGGGCTTTGCTTTCAACGGCAGTGTTTGGTGGTCTTGATGGCTACACAAACAGCGACTGGGCCTGGAGCCCAGATGGACGCAATCGCACCAGTTACGTGTTCTTGCTCGGTGGGACCACTGTGTGCTGGCACAGCAGGAAGCAGGGCTGCATTGCACGTAGCTCATTGTAGGCAGAGTACGTTGCTCTGGGTGTAGGGGCTACTGAGGCGGTGTGGCTACAGTGCCTGTTCCTTGAGTGTAGCCAATCAGTACCCGCCATTGTGCTTCGTTGCGACAACCATAGTGCTCTTGCCATTGCGGAGAACTCTAGTGTCTTTCATGCTCACACAAAGCACATTGCGGTTGAGCATCACTTTGTGCGTGATCTTGTGGAGCAACACGTGATCTCTGTCATTTGGGTTGGCACTGACATGTAGCGTGCTGACTTCTTGACGAAGGCACTAGCACGCGGAAAGTTCTTCGTGGCCACTCGTTTTGTTGGACTTCGCCCCTTGCCTAAGAGTGGTTGAGTGTGGGGTGTGTCTGTGTCCATGTCACATTTGTCGTTGCACTCATTGTTGTACTCCTCTCAGTGCTACATGTGTATGGACATGCATACCATCGAGTCATGGGGGAGTGTTGTGATTTGTGACATTCCTTTCGACCTATACAGTTTAGTATGACCACTCCGCAGTGTCCATACTCGTGCAGATCCCTGATGCCGTCCCTCGTGGTACCGGTGCGTCATCTGGTGGTGGAATACCAGCTTGGAGCTGACCGAAAACCCTTCCAGAGCTTTGGACACTACCCGGGACCTCTTGTAGTTTTTCTGCAGCACGTAGGAGTTTATCAGTGGACTGGGCGTGGGCCCGATTTGCATGTTGTTACATTGTGTATCCATTGTTTGATGCTGGATGCATGCATGTGACCAGTCATGGTGTCTGGCTTTTAATCTTGCATGTCCAGGTTCAGACTGTGTAGTGTACTGACATGTTTGCACAGAGTTACGGCCAAAACAGTGGTTTTGGGCCAGTTTTTAGGACAGATCTTACACTGCCGCGTGCGACACCCGCCGTGCGCCGCGGCAGGTATTTATGCCATGGACCTGTCATTTGTCATATCTCTCTGCAAATGCTATTGAATCATTCTGACAATTTTCCGTGTATCTCCTAGCCAGACCCTTGCCGTTGTGTGTATGACTTGTGACTGTCGTCACCGTCTGACCAGGCACTGACGCCTAGTCGGCGGCTGTGTCGGTAGGAAACTTCCACGCATCTTCTCTCTAACACCTTATCAAAATTCAGATGTTGATTTCTTGGAGATTTCCATGCAAGATAGAGCTTTGAATTGCTCAATTTGAGTACGTATTCAGAAAGTTAGCCTTTCCCAAAGTTTAAGTGTTGAACGGATGGAATTTGGTTCCTGCCATGGGTGGCGGGATAATCCACCGACAGTGATCCAAGTTCATCTCGAACGAGTTCCAAATGCACCAAGGGCATGAATGAAGTAGCCAGAGGTACCTCCTTGAAAAGGATGACCTTCTCCTTCACTTCTAGAGGAGGAAAGGCACTCCGATGGGTCATCGTCGAAGCGCCTCCCGTTGCCTAGCGTGCAAGGCAAGGTTGTGGCTCCAGCAAGGGTTACTTCGACGGCCGTAGCAATGGCTCTACTACTTTGATTTGGGCGTGGTTGGGTGCATTAGAAACATTAGATCATAGACTGTAAGAATCTGTTGTATTATCTGCGTTTTAAGTAACAAAAACGTGTTTCGATTTAGTTTACTGAATGTGACGTGTTGTCCACTCATATCTATGATCCTTGTACTCCACACTCTTCACCATTAATGGCCATTGGCTACCCCAAACATTGATAGCATGCATCAGTGAGAACTAGGCATTCTTCAGGGTGCCTCCATACCCACTAGTGCCAACACTGCAATTGCGATTGTCATTACGGCAGCCACGGAGACAGGGATTGGGATTGTGAGTGATTGCGACAGCTTATGACTTGGACTGTGTCAAGGGTGACTACAATAATGACTGTGACAACGACTATGATTGGGACTGAATGACCATGATTATGACTTTAATATTGATACATACAGAAACTGAGCAACGACAATCATAGTCCTTATGTCATCACTAACATATGAAAATCATCATCATTGTATTCTTGGTAACCAAAGACAATCATGGTCATTATATTGTCACCGACCAATGACAATCATTGTCATTGTGTTGTTACCGACCGATGAAAATCAAAGTCATTGTGTTATGATAGAGCAAGGAGTACAATCATGAAAGCAAAGACTACCAAATTTAAATGGTATACTACTCTAAGGCATGAAGGACCCTTGCCCCTAGTCACTTTCAAGCCCTACACAAGAAAAACCTATCGACATGGTATTTGTCCGAGTAAAATGTTGAAATCAAAACCTCCCAAAAGTACATGAAATACCACCATAAGACGTGAACGAGTCTGGCAATGGTTTTTTTAAGGCCCTAGACAGAAAAATGAACAATATGATTTTTTTTAGTTTAATGATAAAACCAAAACCCCTTCAACGAGTTTTACATACCTTTCTAAGACACAAAGGACTCATGCCATGGTCATTTTTAAGTAGTAGCCAGGGGAAACCTTCCAACGTTGTAATCTTTTGAGTATTCTACTTGTGGAATTTTTTAATGAGAAATTTTACCTGAAATTCTCAACTCAATGGGTAGGCCTTGTGCCATTCCAAAAAATCTTCATGGACCAGTTGTGAGTACTTGGTAAGGTAGGTGATGTGCCCATTTGTCTGTCTATTTTTAGGTTGAATGTCTTTTGTTTCTAAAATGAAGCATCAGTGTAGATTAGAAAGCTAGATATTAGATTTGTATGAGGGTATGACATGAATTTGATAGCTAATAGTGTGCTCTAGTGTATCTTAGATTTTTTTCATGTACAGGACTATATTTGTGTTCACTGTGTCATGTCATGTCATTTTGTGTCGTGTTTTGTCGTGTTGTGTCGTGTCGTATCGTGTCGTGTTGTGTCGTGTCGTGTCGTGTCGTGTCGTGTCGTGTCATTTCGTGTTGTGTCGTGTTGCACCGTGTCGTGTTGCACCGTGTCGTGCCGTGTTGTATCGCACTGTGCCGTGTTGCGTCGTGTCATGTCATGTCATTTTGTGGCGTGTCGTGTCATGTCGTGTCGTGTCATGTCGTGTCGTCTCGTGTTGTGCCGTGTTGTTTCGTGTCGTGTCGTGTCGTGTCGTGTCGTGTTGTGTCGTGTTGTGTCATGTCGTGTTGTGTTGTGTCGTGTCGTCTCGTGTCGTGTCGTGTCGTTTCATGTAATCTTGTGTCATACCAAGTTGTGTTATTCCGTGTCGTGTTGTGTCAATTCGTGTTGTGTCATGTGGTGTTGTGTCATTTTGTTCTAAATCTTATTGTATCCTGTCATGTTTTTCCATGACGTGTGATGTCGTGTTGTCTCGTTTTGTGTCGGATTGTGTCGTGTTGTGTCTCCACATGTTTTGTCGTGTCGTGTGCTTTCTTATTGTTTCAAATTGTGTCATATTGTAAGCCGGACAGTGCCTACGGCACTGATTATGGCTTTTTCCTTCCTTGAATGTACAAGATGACTATGGATTTAGAATCTACAAGAAAAACCGTGCGATATCGACCCAAGAACGGGGTCGATCCATCAAGAATTCAGGAAGATACGCCCGGCTAAAGGTTGGACCGGTCGAGGGGAAAAAGGTGACGGGAAGTCGTCCCCAAAGACCAAGGCTCGACCCTCGGAAGACCCAACAAGGCCGAAGCGCACCTTGGGGCCCGGATAGTCAATGAGTCAAGGATCATTCAGGGCCAAGGGTGCTTTGGAACGGCGCCCCGGTGTGTTGTCACCAGAAAGGGCACTTCGGGCGGCCGTCACCGCCGCTAGTGGTGCTGCCAGCGGCAGATTACCGTGGTTCACAGAAACGACCATATCTCAACCGTTCCTCAATGGAATGATGCGATTCTTGGTGCGTTGGAAAGCTAGAAAGATGAAATACGTGATTCTAAGGCAATAATGCTCATCCCAGGCTCTTACGGGGCTGCGCACGGCTCGGAGACCTTGGGTCGCCTAGGATGTGTCATCATGTACATGTAATCTTGTATGTTGACACTTGAATAAGAAGTACAGTTTACTCCCACTGTGCCACACGTGTTCTCGTACTCTCCCAATAGAACCCTACGCTTCCGCAATCCCGGGTTGGTGTGCACCAGGCTCCTCTTGGTCACCGTTGCCGCTGGTTGGTGCCTACACCATCCGGTTAAGGCTAGCACACTGTGCCCGGTTCACACTTGGTATCGGAGCCACCCTTGGCTCAGGGGCACAATTTTCTTCGTGGCAACCTCTTCTGGTCAGCGTAAACTAGCACACATCTCGTCTCCTTGGCGGATCCGTGCCCAAGGCAAACCACGCACTCGGTTGACAAGGCGGTAACCGGAGGACCCGTTGTGGAAGAAGTTGCACCGTACGCAAACATGACTTCACCCGGCTCGTCCTCGTTGGCTATGTCGTTTGACGCGCAAGGCAAAGTAACAGTAGCCGCAGCACTGCAGGAGTTGCTTGCCGACATGCAGGCCAAGATGGACTTGTTGGAGAAGCAAAATGCATACCTCAATCAAGAGCTCGCGAAGCGTCCAGTGCCGACACCAGTGGCAGTTGCCACCGCAAACGTACCTGTGGTGGGCTTCCCGAGCCCGCCCAAGCTGGAGCCGTTCGACCCATCGAAGAAGGATGGGCCAGCTCTGCACGCTTGGATACTCGGACTAGAATTGTACTTCACCGCCATCGGCGTGGATGCCTCAAGGTATGAGGCGCATCGCGACTATGCCGTGACCCGATTGAGAGGTGCATCGTTGGATTGGTGGGCCGATGTGATGCGATCCAATCCACACGGCAGTGGAGTAGCAATGGTCGCCGGCATTGCGGCCGCGACCAGAATCTCAACCCCATTGGCTCCAACCTGCAGCAGTGATGACCCTACCCTCAAGTGGTCGACCTCGTGGAAGGAGTTCAAGGAGTCGTTCATCAAGCGCTTTACCATGGGTGACGTGAGGAACAACGCGCGTGCCAAGCTGCATCGGCTTTGCCAAAATGGCGGCGTTGCCGACTACACCCACAGGTTTCGTGAGATTGTTGCCAATTGTGGCTTCGACTCTCATGAATTGTGCTTCCACCATAGCAATGGCCTCAAGGACGACGCCCGCGCTGTGACGGTGATGCACGACCTGAATGACGACCTGCCGGGGATGATCGCAGCAGTAGTGTGGTACGACTCGCACGTGCAACAGGCTCATGCCAACAGCTACAACTCCTTTGGTGGTGGTTACGGCAAGCGGGCCGAGAGTGATGACACGCCCATGGAGATTGGCGCGTTGCAATTGCGCAAGCGGTACAACTGTGGCAAGCCTGGCCACATTGCGCGCGACTGTCGAAGTCCAAAGAAGGACGACGGCAAGGGTAAGCGGCAAGGGAAGGGGAAGCAAGCCACAAAGGAAGTAGTGAAAGCAACAAAGGAGTCGTGAAACGAGGAGAGCCGCGAGTAGATGGCGTTACTCCTGGCTCCTCTCAACCCAAACCGCCAGTTGACCGCCCACCAGAACTCCTTGTGGCAGATAAGGGGGTTTCTGAGGTCAAGGCATGGGACGCGGGGTATGAGGTAGAGCAGCCCGCACTTCTCTTGGAGGCGCGAGTGAAAGGCGTCAAGGGGAAAGTGGGGAGACCGCTGGATAATAGCGTGAGCCACAATTTTGTGAGCATGGAATGTGCTCGGAAGTGGGGTCTTGCGCTCACGAACAAGAAGCGGACCGCTAACCAAGTGGACGGCACGATTGAAGTGGGGTACCTGGCCCGTCCCCTCTCTATTCGTGTGGGGAAGTTTCGCATAACGACCGTATACCGGGTGTTCCCGATGAAGGATTACGATGTGATCCTTGGTCGTGACTTCCTCCACAAGTACAACCCCGTCGTCGATTGGGAGGCGCGCACTGTCTCATTCAAGCTTGGAGACAAGGAGTATCTGTTGAGACTAGATGGGATATGCCCCCTGCTTCATTTGACCTGTTTTGTTCCTTGCATATTGCTGCAGCCCTGATCTCACTTAGAATCCCCTTTTTGGGGATAAATCAATGTTTATTGTGATTGTGGGCAGGTTTCCCCATGAGCGACTCGCTCGTGGGGGTGACGGGGTGTGGCCCTTAAGGCGCACCTCTACTTAGGTGACTCTGACCTCATTTGTTGTCTCTCCTCTGTTGTTGTAAAGCTAGGCATGCAGACTATCCTTGCCTCTCTAGCACTTGTGTTGTATTGTGACAGCACCTGTGTAGGTGGCTGTGTGTTTGTGAGTGTGTGCGTTCACATCTGCACCTCATGACTGTGACTGTCACTCAACTCCACCGAAAAGCATAGGTAGTGAACGGTCCAGTTTTCACATGGTATCAGAGCGAGGTTTAGAGACTGCCTATAGTACTGTGGTAAGTTGTCAGCCTGGCGTTGAGCACATAATAGGAGGGCCGTTTTTGATTTTCCCATAGTTTTTTGTTTTCTCTCGATTTTAGGGCGGGTTTTTTGTGGTTGGATGATAGAAGAGGTCAAGACAAACTCATTGCACCAAACGACGCTCAATTTCGTGTAGTATAAGGCCCAGGGCGAAGGTTCTTAAGTTTCAGGGGTTTAGGGTTTTCGGCCAGAATCGTGGGTAGACGACATAGTACCGTTTCACGTTCAGTTTATGTCTCGTTTTCGTTGGGAATAGAGAGCAATCAATCAACAGAGTAATTTGCAATTTCACCAGGTTGATTTCGTGCCAATTTGAGTCCGCTAAGCTGCTCCATCGCCCCCATGGCGTCGGTTTCCCGTTTTGCGACTAAGTGTCGATCCCTGTCCCGTTCGAGCAGTTAGGCGCAGACTCGCGATAGCGAAGTTTCC
>SZWC01019317.1:16319-37981 GCA_023375785.1 Penium margaritaceum | reverse complement strand
TGTGCATGTGTGCATGTGTGCATGTGTGCATGTGTGCATGTGTGCAAGTGTGCATGTGTGCATGTGGGTTTCATAGCTCTTGTTCGAAACGACAATTGGGGAGAGCTGCCTCTCACCTCCAATCATGTGGCTGTCTGCCAGGTACCTGCCACTGAGGCTCACACTAACAGCTGTGGCAGTGCTGAGCATGGGAGCGTCGGCCATCGGCGCATCGGTGCAGGCAGCAACATCGCCTGCTGTGCCTTCTGGGTTGGATAGCTCAGGTTGAGAGGAGGTAGATTCCAGACTGGACCGTCATCTCCAAGGCCTTGAAGATGATTCTCCTCCTAGTGATGAATTTGGTTGTTAGTTTGATAATGAGGCTATATGAACGACCAGGAAGTGAGCATCCATGTCATGGTGTCAGCGAGACGTCAAGCAAGAAATGCTGTCCAGAATTTAGGTTGGCCAAAAGTTGTGAATGCCCATAGCTTACACTTGTTTGTAAGATCCTGATTTATCTCCCTTCAGCCCAAGAGAAATGTTGCCTCTCCGGAGGATGACTTTTAAGCCTCACTAAAAGGAGTACTGCAAGCACAAGTATCATGACTGGCCAGCACCTCTAAAATCTTCCACCTGGGAGAGAATTTTGTGTGCTTTTGTAGAATGCTCAGGTTCAAGTCATGTGACTCTGGCAAAATAGCCTCACCTGGAGACGCACAGCGTTGTATTCTCAGTGGGTCATGTGCGAGGTCATTTACCGCATTGGCCGGCGTGCTGGCATGGACAAATTGGCGAGGAAGTTGGGTTGCATAGCTTCCCGACAGATGTACTTGCACCGGCGCTCTCTACTCCATTGAGTAGAATTACCCATCAGGGATGTGAATGTGCACACTCTCCTTTTCCTTCTCAATGTCCTCCAAACCGAGAGAAAAGCACAAGGTCATAATGAACCTGCCTCTGAAGAAAACAATCAGGTAGTGTTTTCTCTATATGGGGTAATACATACAGTAACAAAGGGGCCTCTGTTGTGAACAGTCAATCCCACTGTCTCCTGCTCACAAATTTCACAGTTTCATATCTGCCACACCTCATGTTTGTCTTTCAGTCCCTAACTGCAAGTTCACACAGCATTGCAAACGACCCAATGTGGCAATGAGTGAAGCTTACATGTCGTAGAGGACGCGACATCCAACTGACCAAAAATGGAACCAGGCTGGAACCCTTAGTACACCTAGTCAGCCCGACCCAACAGTTGGCTGACAAAGGGCAGCATGTAGCAGCCATGTGGTTTTGTACAGCATGCTCCAGCAGACTTCTGGCATGGCAAATGCTTACACCATCCAGCATGTGCGTTCTCAAAAGACTTCTGATGAATGGCAACCTTCACGTCCCCAACCCCACAACAGCAGCGATCACGACAGCAAAGGAACACAGCAGGCTGCGCATGTGCTGCAGCGTCGGAACCATCACTGGAGGACAGCAAGGGGGTGGAATGCCTCTGATCCCATGCACACTTCTGCTCGTGCTGTTACCCAAAAAGCCGTTGCGTTGCTGTTGGCCACCACTTTCTTGCACCTTTCCTGTTGCATTGGCGTCGGCGGTGAGTGGTGTTGAGTTGCTTGAAGCCCCTCCCTGTGTGCCTTCCCTTGTTTGGCATGAGATGGCTTCAGCAGCTTGCTCTCGTGACTCAGACGAGGAGGAAGACTTGGGTACTGCTGCTGCTGCCAAGGCAGCGACTTGGCCATCTGTCTGCCCATGTTCGCAGCCAGTGTCAGCGATGACATCAGCAGAGGTGACGCGAACAAGAACAGCGTCTACGCTGCTGTCCGAAGCAGACAGATACGACGCTTCTGTGGTTGGTGAACTGGGAGGCGTGGCAAAGCGAGGGAAGAAGAGCTCAGAGTTGGCTAAGCACTGCAACAGACAAACATTGACAATCCAGAAAACACAAAACAAGACTAAGAGTCAAAGCACAAATGCCCAGAGACAAGGGCATCATGCAGAAAGCACATCAAGGTCTGCGAACGAGCTCAGGCAGATGTTGACCTGCAAGGTTGAAGGTCGACAGTTTGAGGCCGAAGGTGTACTTCGACGTCTTGGGCCAACAGGTCGTAGGTCAAAGGTCAAGGGAGACTACAAGTTTTCTGAACTGGCTGAAACTCTTTCACTCTCATTCTTTCAACCATGGGTATGCACCTAGCCACTGTTTTGAGGGTTGTGGTAGCAAACAAGGGCTTTTTTCGGCAACCTTGGTGGTTGCAGCCTGTAAGGGTTCGGGGG
The DNA here is from genome assembly GCA_023375785.1 of Penium margaritaceum. NCBI lineage: Eukaryota > Viridiplantae > Streptophyta > Zygnematophyceae > Desmidiales > Peniaceae > Penium > Penium margaritaceum. The sequence continues at coordinate 35,719 of SZWC01019317.1, read as the reverse complement.
TTCCAGGTATGCAACAACAGAAGCCAAGGAGCTGGAAGCAAGAGGTCAAGGTAGAGGTTGAGGTTCCGATTGCTCAACCACTTGCAAGAGAGGTTAGGTTTGGGTCGACAGAGGACATGATGATGGCGTGCAGGGGAAAAAACAGGGGTGGTCGGAAAATCACGTACACCAACCTGTAGGAATGCGAAGTAAGTGTTTTGGATGCTCGATCGCATGCCGTTCTCTATGGCCGACTGCATGATGGTGCGCTGTATGAACCGCGGACGCCACGACACCCTCAGATGGCTCTGCATGCGCCCCTCGCCCGACTGCACAGCAGCTATGGTCACTCTCATCTCCGTGCGGAACGTGCTGCCAAATGGCGCATCCGGAGTGGCCACGCTGATGTCGACAGCGTATCCCGCTGAGTCAGCACGCACGTACGACATGGTCTCTGTTGCCCGCACTGATTTGACCAACATGTTTGGAGGCATGACGTACGACACTGTGCGCTGGATGCCGGCAAGGGAAGGAGGGAGAGATGAGCCCACGTGCGGAGGTTTGGTGACGACCCAAGGTCCTGTCTGCACCTCCTCCAGCCGGCACTCTGCGACAGACCGCATGAGATAGAACAGGACAGCAAGGACGCTTGGATGGAAAGCGCTTGGCAGTGACCAAGACCACCGGAGAGCAGAAAACTGTGCAGAGAGCTTCAGCACGGCAACAAGCAACCCACTCGCGTACATGAATCTGACACCATAGACATCACCCTATGTTGGAGAAAAGGTGGTGTTGAGCCGTTTCAGTTCTGGCACCATGGTCATCGGTGCGTTGAAGACGACTCAAGGCACAATCTCACTGCCCAACAGGTGTAGGAGGGTGGGTAGTTGAGCCAAAGAGTCACCTTGTTTAGTCAAAAAACAAGGAGAATACCTAAAGGTGCTCCATGCTATAGAGCGGCAAACGAGATTTTTTCCCGAGTCGCTCTGTAGATTGCGTCAACATTGAGCCGTCCCGTGTACAGCATCATGTGTGTCTCATCATCTGTCCGAACACAACAGAGGCTCTCGCACTAGAGTCCCCTTTTAAACCCTCTGAGATTTTCCCGAGCCGCAGTCTTGTTTGCCGTTCCTTACTCCAGGCAGCCGACAGCGTCGACAAGAACTTGCATCAAACAAGGACATCCACAATCCATGCCAGAAACATTCAAGGACAAGCTTGAATTGCCCCGCAATCGCCATACAAGACACAGCCACGGCGCGTTGAACACGGCTGGAGAATGTTGTGCACACGACAGCCATGAGTGTTGGCCGAGCGATGCAAAGAAAGAAACTCACCAGCAGCAAAATCGTCGCGGAAGGCAGAGCCTGGTCGGAACAGCACCGAGTTCAGCTCGTGCGGACGGCACGCAAACGAGCGGTCCACCACAACACCCCCGGTCAGCGCCGGCGGCAGAGGCCCTCCGCTCGGCAATTGCGAGAGATCCTCGTCAAACCATTCTGGCAAAAGTGCGGAGCCGCGCACAAACCAAGAGAATGACCGCGGTGTTGCCGAATGCAAGCCTGTCGCGGCCGACGGTGCTTCTGCTAGCACTGACTGCATGGTTGGAACACCGCAGCAAGGAGTGCCTGCCGTCTTCGCATCCCCAAGAACGTGAGTGGGTCTGAAATGCGCAAAGGCTGGCAGCAAATCAGAGGCTTCTGCTGCCACCTCTGATTTCCCTGTGGAAGCAGGCGAGCTGGAGTCAGCTTTAGGGGCTGCAGACGGAGGGGGGAGGGGGGCGTCTGGTACGGTTGAAACAGTTGCTGTCGGGTGGGAGCCACCCAAAGACCAGCCACCCGATTGCTGGCGGACGGGAGAAACGCCTCCCACGTCTAGCGGCTCTGCCAGCGTAGCTGCGGCCGCAGCAGCAGATGCTCCTGCCTCCTGGCCACGGGGTGTGGGTGCNACCAGCGGCCAGATTGTTGGAAGATTTGGCCAGTCCGGCGCTTGTATTGCAGCGAAGCTGTTGTACGCCGCTGTTTGGAAAGAAAGAGCGGAGGAAGAGGCCACGGAGAAGAATTCTGTTTGGAAGAATCCGGCAAGTTGTCCAGACGAGAGATCCACAGCAACAGCAGCAGCAGCGGCGCTGGTAGCAACTGCTGCGGGCTCAGAGGGGCTCATGGTGAAGATGGTAGCTTGAGCGACAACAGACTCGGACGAGTCCTTCGGAAAAAGCCAGAGGAAGCGTCCGTGTGGATGACCGAAGACGCAAGCTTCCGCTGCGAAATCACCAGCCGAACAGTGCTGGTACGTCAGCTTCCCAATTAAACTTGCGTATCAGCCTCTGAAGCATTAGGAGCGAAGGCGGGTTGCCGGCCCGTCCCAGTCAGACCGGACCGACTTGCCACAGCGGCAAGCACGCCAGGCGTCCTTCCAGCTCCCTCTACATACGGGCTCACAGTTCACCGGCGGAGGCTGAAGGGAAATAGCTCCCAACGAGCCTTCGTCGGCAGGAGCTGCAGCCGATTCAGCCGACTGTGGCGAGCATGCACGCGCATTGTTTGGACCGAAGAGAAGGCATTTCCCGCCATGCTCGCCGCGTGGTCGTCTTGGCCCCATTTGTCGGGATTGTGTTCAGTCCAAGGCATGCCATGGAGGAAACACGATGGCTACGACCAGAATGTCATGTGCACGCACAATAGGAAGGAGTCCAACCTTGCAACGAACCATGGATGAAGGCAAATTGTGTTATGCTAACGTGCGGCAACAGGGCGTTCACTCAGGGCGGTACTTCCATCACAGAGCACGTACATGAACCTATCTAACTTCAACGTGTTTTGGGGGACCCACGGGTTCTGCGTAGATGTCTTTGCAGTTCTGCAATAACATCGGACTTAGTTACAGCTTTGGGCAACTATATGCGAACTGCTTGGTTTGCGACTCGCATAGACGCGAGGTGACGGGTCCACATCGCGACAATGGTAGGTGCCTGTTTCGCTTGTCAGTATATTATAAATGTCGAATTCGGAGTTTTGTGTCTAGTTTATGCCTATTTTCAAGCCGCACATAAGCGAAGACCTGCAATCGTTGGAAACCAGTCTCGCATGTACTGTTCGAGCAACCGAGTAGACAGCAACCCTAATCGATGGGAACCTTTTTTATTTCTCAGCAGGTTGACGAAGTTTCTCGTACACACCATATTTTTCTTTCATTCAAACAAACAGGACACATTTCACAAGCACTGACAAACAGTACCCAAAATTTTCCAAACAGCGAGGAACATCCAACCCACGGATCGTGCGGACTCCGAGGCCGCTCTCATCAATCTAAGATGCATGTGCTGGATCCTGTTTCGTCGGTGTATTTGGGACATTTTTGTCCCATTTCACCGGAGCTATCGAAATCGGACAAGAGTATTCGAAGAGTATTCGTCCATCCGTCGGTTTCAATGCATGCGTGAATTTGACGGCATTCAACATGATCGTTTTTCCCCTCAGACGGGCATCCAATGGGACGGCGCTCCCAAGACAGGCCCCTCCGACTGGCCAGGAAGTGCGAAGGCATCATCTAGCTACGATTTCCGACGGAAGGCAACCCGCGTCAAGACGGGTGTCGAACAAGGCACCTCGGACAAATTTATCCTACAGCTTTATGAGACATGAGTTCCATCCAAGGCTTGTCACGTGATTAAGCCACAATTCAATGGAGGTTTATCCAAAAATAAACCTTGAAAGTAATATTATGTTATGCTGAACGGAGCGTCGATGGTGAACGAGTAGAAGTTGCGAGGCAAGACACGATTTGGAATTTGGGAAACTTAAGCAATTTCTAATTAGCGAAAAGTGTACTTTGATGACAGTTGTCGACATGGTCAAACATGTATATAAAAGTGTCCAGTTACGAATGAGGCATGGTCGGTGTCGTTGGGTTGATCGTCGAGCGACGTGTGTGAAGCGTCGTGAGTGGTTAGATTCGAGAAGCTACGTCGAGAAGTCGGGGGGCTTCAAGGAACAACGGTGACGATGCAAGATGCATATTTATCAATCAAGATATGTCTCGATTCGTCGAGAAGTCGACCGAAAGGTCGTGAGACTTCCGTGATAGATTCTCGTAAAAGATCAAAGTTGTCAGAAAGTTCGAAAAGGTTCGCCGGCAGGGGAGGGCAATTGGCCGATTTTCCTTTACCGTCGAAGCGAAAAATCGAGGTCTCCCTGCCTGGTGGGCTATTTGTGTAATGACATGAATGCGCACTTGGAAGTTAACGGACTCGTGTACATCTGGTACGTAACAGTTCCACCCTTTTTAGCGACGTCTCGGCGCGCACAAGGTTTTGGCCCGTTGTCGGCGGAAATAGCCGTCGATTAGGTGATCGACGTCTTAGAGGTTGTCATACAGTTCCTGGCTCGTAGCCGTGCCATTTCACAAGGTATTCTGTTGACTTACCTCGCCGTCGATGGCCGAGGATGTCCTCGATGACATATTCAGTGTCCTCGTCCACTTGTATAGGAGGAGGGGGAGGGACATCCCTGCCAAGGAAGTTCTCTCAGAAGTCTTGGTAGTGCTTGAGTGAGCTGATATGAAACACCGAATGAACGTGCATTGTGTCAGGGAGTTTGAGTTGCGCAACCAGCGGAGTTTGCATGCGCTCGATCTCAAAACGATACCAACCATCAGGGTTTGAGCTTCAAACTGTCTGCTCCACGGAGTTTGATGTTGGTCGAGCTAAGGAGACCGTTGTCGGTCAGCTGCTCGTTTCATCGCCACTTTTGTCTTTGCGAGCGTCTGCCATGCTTCATCCCATATGGTGGATAAATCTCAATGTTTGACGTCAACCGCGGGAATGTTGCTATGGCTTTGTAGTCCGGCTGGTGTGGCAGGAAGTTTGCCATACACGACGTCAAACGGAGTTTTACATGTTCTGATGGAGATTGCTGAATTGTATGCGATTTGATTTTGTGCTCAATTCGTCTTATGAGGTTTGCATAGTGTGCAGAGAAGTTTTTCGAGAATTTTATGCGGCTGAGTACGTCTGATGGGTTGGTTTTGTTTGGTCGGTAATCGATACTGTGGTAGAACCCGGATTCAAGAAACTCCATCCATCGGGTTTGACATCAACCAAGGTTCAGTTGCATCCTCAAATACTTCAACGCATGATTGTCAGTGCGTATGATGCATCTGCGGCATTCAAGAGAGCATCGCCATGTCTTAAATGCATGTACGACTGCCAGCATCTCTTTCTTGTGCACAATGTAGTTGAGTTCTCGTCCTTGTATTTTTCTTGACATGCATGGGACCAGTTCCTCTCCGTTGCCATGATCTTGTAAGAAGACTGTGCCAATGGATCAGTCTGAGGAAACCATAGCCATGACATAGTCAATAGTTTGATCGGCTAATCCTAGGGTTGGCGCCAAGGTCAGAGCGTCCCGCAAAGCGGGGGACGCTTCTTGTTCGATATCTCCCCACCGCCACTCGTTTTCTTTTTGAGTGAGGTCGGAGAGAGTTGCTGTAACTTGGGCGTAATCCGGTAGGAAACGCCAGTAGTCATTGCAGAAGGTGAGAAGAACTTGAATTTCTTGAATGTTGGTCGGCGTTGGCCAAGCATCGACTGCAGCCACATTGTTCGGATCCATGGTGATTCGTCTTACGTTAATGATCTGACCCGAAAACCTCGATCAAACGGCGACCAAAGTCACACGTCGAGAGTTTTCCAAAAACGTTCTCTCTTTGTAAAACTTCAAGAACTATTCGAACAAGTCCACCGTGCTCCTCTGAGGTACGGCTAAAGAGCAGGATGTTGTCGAGGTACACCTCGACAAAATCGTTGAGGTACGTACGAAAGATGTTCATCGTCGCCACGAATGTCGTTGGGACATTTGTAAGTCCGAACGATACTACAGTGAACTCAAACTTCCCGTAGCAAGTTTGGAATGTTGTCTTCTCGGTGTCAGCGTATGCCATGCAAGTTTGGTGATGGCCGCTGTGTAAAACGATATTGGTGAACATTCAAGCCCCTCGAAGTTTGGTCAAAAGGTTTGTCGGCTCAGGGAAGTCGCAAAACACGAGTCAAGAAATGGAAAATGGCAGGAGTAAATGGCGCGGCTCTTGTCTGTGGGGAGCGATCTGCGCGCCCATCTGAACGGCCTACGACGTTCTTTTGCTTCAATAGTTGCGAGGGATGTGTCAAACTTTTCCACAGTTGTAGCAGGTGTGTGTTTCGCTCTATCCAACGTCGTCCACTTCTATCGGAGTCGAGGAGTCCCCCGACTAACATTTTCCATTTCCACGATGATTGTGGTTGGGAGGTCGCCAGTAGTAGGATTCTTGGATTCGACAGTTGTTGTTGGCGCTGTCGATCCTTTCTATTGCTACGATCATCCGCGGTAAGTCTTTTTGGATGCCAAAAATGGCAATTGCTTGTCGAATGTTTTGCTTGCGGCCTTTGTTGAAGTGAAAGGAGAGCTCGTCGGGGGCGATGCCTGCACCATTGATGATCTCGCGGAATCTCCACGTATACTCTACCATGCTGGACTGTCGTAGGAGACGTTGGGGCTTGCACCATGCATCAGAACTTTTGTTTAGCTGCCCAAATTGTGCGAGCATCACACGTGAGTAATTCATCCAGTTGGTTTGTGGCGTCAATGGTTCTTGCCATTGCCGGTTGATCTGGTCCAAGGGTAGAACGCCTACGATTGGCGATATGAGATGGGTGCCATTAGTTGTCGATGAAGCCTTGCCAATCTCCTGCTGCCGTTGGATGGCCTTTAGATCGAACCACCAACTTAGCGCCGTCCCACAAAAAGCGCGACCGCTAGGTCATTTTTTTTCGTTGTTGACCCTAACAGCGGTAAAGTACACTTCCAAACTAGTCAGCCACATCCAAACCGTTGGTCCTTTGGAATTTTCTTGAACGAACGATTCTGGTGAGGCCGGACCAATTTTGAATTCGGTCGAGAGTTGGGTATTTCTCTCGATGAGCACCCCTTCTCATGCACTTGCTTTGTGAAGGGCCTCCATCGCGATGTTGAGCTGCTGAAGCAGATGGTCCTTTGGATGAGTAAAGTGGTCGAATGCCTCTCCGATATAGCTGCACTTTTAAACCAAGTATGATGCCGAACGGAGCGTATATGGTGAACAGGTGGACGTTACGAGGCAGAGCACGATTTGGAATTTAAGACAGTTGAGAAATTCATAATTAGCGATAAGAGTACTTCGATGACAAGTATTGAAATGGTCAAACATATGCATACAAGTGTTAAGTTACGAATGTGACATAGTCGGGGTTGTTGGGTTGATTATTGAGCAACACATGTGGAGTCCTGTCATGAGTGGTCAGATTCAAGAAGCTTCGCCGAGAAGTCAAGGGGCTTCGAGGATCGACATTGAATTTGCCATATGCATCTATACAAATTGAGATATGTCTCAATGCATCGAGAAGTTGACCAAAAGGTTGTGACATTTCTGTTGTTGATTCTTGTAAGTAGTCGAAGTTGTGAGAAAGTGAGAGAAGGTTCGCGGGCGGGCAAGGGCAGTAAGCCAAATTGCCCTTGACCGTCAAAGTTGAAATTGAGATCGCGTTGCACGTTGGGATGTTTGGGTGATGACAAAAATGCACACTTGAAAGTTCAAGGACTTGTGTACGTCTAGCATGTAACATGTTTTGGTTCTTTCAAATCTCGCTCGCATTTTTGGTACGTAAAGTGGAAGTAATTAACAAGACTTTTTTTCCTGGAATCAAAAGGGGATACAACGATGGTATTGGATGCTGGGGAGGACTGTAGGTCGGCTTGACATTTGCACCATTTTAGGTGAGAAAGAGGGATAGAGAGAGAGAGAGTGTGTGTGAGAGATAGAGAGAGATGGGTAGAGAAAAGGAAGAAAGAGAGAGAGGGGGGGAGGGAGGAGGAGGAAAGAGAGGGGTGGAGGGAGGGAGGGAGGGAGGGAGAGATAGACACACACACATACACACACAGACACACAGAGAGAGAGAGAGAGAGAAAGAGGGAGAGGGGGAGAGAGAGAGAGAGATAGAGAGAGAGAGAGAGAGAGAGAGAGAGAGAGAGAGAGAGAGAGTCGACTTCTATATGGGTCGCTGGTTCAATGAGTACTTGTTGAAAGTGGAATAAAGTGCTTGGTAAGAGACATATGAGGTTTTGAATTTTGAAATGATGAGCATGGAAATGAACTGCTTCTATAAACGGCATATATGAGAATGTCGTTCTCTCCAATACCGAAAGGGATTGGAACACCTACGGGAGGACTGCTCACTGAGCATTTAATGAAGAAGCTTCCATAACAGTGAAGAAATCTCCAATCTTATTATTGTATGTACATCGCCACATCTTGTCTTGTGGATGGAAAAACACTTTCTCATTTCATTTTGAAGAAACTTGTTAAACACCATGTACTCTTTGTCAATTCATTTAAATCATGTTTTAAGTGGGGTCTGACAATCAAAGCACACCGGAGGAAATGCTTAGAGGATGCCTTCCAATCTGGATAAGCCATTCGAAGTCTAAGGCATGAGATACATGAGTAAGATAGGAAGTAGTGGTCCTACTACAGATTAGGGGAGGGTGTGTCACCACTCCAATTCTCTAGGCAGATGTATAAATCCACTTGGCTTTCTAACCATCCCACATCTTGGTTGGCCATTTGAATCATAACAACCTTTAACTCCGGGGATGTGTGTCATTCCTCGGAAACAGAGTCAGAGGCCACAAATGAGCCTTACATCAGTGTTTTATAAACTATTTGATGGATTCGATGAGGTGAACATTAGCTAGTGCCTGTTCCATGTCCTCTGCATGTTTCCCAAGTGAATAAACCAAGAAATTAAGCAGATGCATGGAAATGTATGTTTGAAAATATCATCTAAACCAACATAGCTATGCATTTTTGCTTCTTTCTATATAGAAAATGACTTGACACATGAGAATGCCTAGACAACCATGTAACGAATCACCGAGAATGAATTTTTCAATAGCCTCACAAGTGAAACTAGTCTACTATTACCAAAGAACTAGTCTACCATAGTGCCCATGGGTTGTTGTACCATATATTACACCTCGTCCACCATGGTGACATCCATGATGCACCCTCAATGGCTACTTATACAGATCACATGGTGCAAAACCCTGTGCCACGATTCAGGACATGTTCAGGATGACATCTTGTTTCATGAAATATTGTTGTTCAATGAAAGATGCATTTTGCGACTAAAGCATAACCAGTCGTTGCTCGTGTTGTGTTCAAATCTCCTCAACATACAAGTGACAATTTCATTGTAACTACACATACATCATCGTAGAAAACTTATCATTGTTGAGCTCATTACTGGTGTTTCAATATCAAGCGAAGCTCAAACCACTCGTATGACTTGATCCAAAGCAAAGGTGGAATCATGGCGGTGGCCATGCACACCATATGATACTGTACACGAAAGCCTGTAACAATGTTCATGCAGACTCTGTCAGTTGAGAAACATTGTTGCCAAGCGACAAAAACATGCAAAGAGGAACACGCACATGTAGTTACGGTTTTGGGGAATGTGGCATGTTTTTTGTTCCATCACGAGTGATTGAATCTTGGTAGTAGTCGAGTTGCTCGTCCTTTGGGTTTATAATACCAAACTTTTAAAAACAAATAAATGATCAATTTTGAGGTCATGTTTGAGTCTTAAGGATGCTGCCACACAAGCTTCACATAAGAGCCTAACACAAGTGGTTTCTTCCATTGGCTTGTCCACCCGTGCTCTTCCTCTTGGTTGTTGATGTTTACGTACATTTGTGAAAGGAGCAAGTAGCGGTCTAGTAACAACATTGATCTTTTGCCTTTTCACTTTGCCACCCTAACTTATGAATGATACGTGAGCCTCGGAATTCTCTTTCATGGCTGCTAAAAGGTACTCCATAGACCAATAACTCACAGATCAAAACAATCGAAAAAAAAGAATGAGCCCCGGCTAAAAGCACACCATAGTAGCCGATGCTAATACCCCACAAAAGAGTGTGACCCAATACAAGAGTACAAACACCAAGAGCGGGAGTGGGATTGCCGATGCCAGACATGCTCCCATTCCTCAACTTAACAAGATACTCCACTGTCAACCACTGACTCCATGTGAGCAGCATCCACATCGAACACGTGTAAGCTCCCTTACTACTTTTTGGGGAAATCGTTTAATCAATGTGCAACATGTAGCCTCAAGGTGTTGCATTCTGTGCATGTAACAAAGCAACACAAGGAAGTTGATAGTACATTCCACATCAAGATGGGTCATCTTTGAAATGTATATGGATGAACCAATTACATTAGGATACCAATAACACATAAATCCATATTCAACAACTTCTTATCTGTTGGAATCATCGGTGTAGATACAATTGGAACATCAGTTAAGGAGGAAAATCACTCCCCAAGGGCGGGAACAGACACAGGTTTGCGGACATGTGAGGAAGAATTATGTCAGTCACACCCAAAATCCATGCTGAGAAAGAAAAGAAAAACATGACCAAGGTCCTTCACTTTTCATGTAGGATGCAAGTTGATATTGAATGAATGAAGGGAAGAGAGGGATAGAAAGCAAGGAAGAGGTCATCCGCATGGACAAGAACAGCCACACAACGCTCGGATGAGGGACTAAGTTATAAGGTGTTTTCAACCAGCATCATCATCATTGGTCTACTTCAACAATCCACATCATCCACCAATCTTGCCTTCTCCATATCAAGAAGCTCACTTCCAACAATGTCCCATCCACCACCTTTAACCAGAAGCTAGTACCGTGGACAATGCACAGCCATTCTTATCTCCAGCTTATGCATTCCTAACTGCTATCTCTAAAGCCTACTCCTCAACGCATGCTTGTTAAAATAGAAATAAAAATCACCATCAGGCCCCCCTCCATCAAGTGGCTTGTTCCTTACAACAACCCTTCTCAGCACATGTCTCCAAATGTGCAGACTCCATGCACTCCTTGAGATATCATATCGCTTTGTGAGGATGATGGTTTGCCACAAGTTTTTTTTCTCGAGAAACCTCCAAGGATACATTGTTTTTGGCCTCAAGCTCAGCTCCAAGTTCAAATGACCCTCCTATTGAAAACTACATGGAATGGTTGCCGCACTTCTGAACAAATCATTTCATTGAGCCAGATTCTAGCCCTCACTTGTTCCCTTCTCTATCTATATTCATTCACAAGATAGACAACGTGAAAGTAGTAACTACAGGCCATTCTTTCTACTACATGTTGAATACAACATCGTTTTCAAGCTGGTCAAGTCTCCTTTCATAAAGCCCTTTCTATTGATTATGAATAATAATTGGACTGGTTTTTTACCTTTTCAAAGCCATCTCCGTGGCCTCTCACACCTTCATGAAATTCACCAGTATGCATCTCAAAGAATAGATCTTGGTTCCTCTTAGTCAAATCTGAAATGATTTTTCTCGTTGAGTAACAGTTACCCTTTCCGAGCCATTTCTCACGTTGGCATCCAACGCTTGCTCATTTTATGCAGCACAATTCTGTATCAAAATTCCTCTACCCGTTGTCTTATCCTTGGATCCATTTCTATGTTTTTCTCCCAAATAGTTATGAGGGCAAGGTTTTCCGAAAAGAAGACATGGAGTCTCATGTCTGTGCACCCTTAGACTCTGATCGACTATGCTAGTGACCTGATGTATAGTTACTTGTTCTCCTTTCATACATGTGTGGACCTCTGTCTTAGCCTTCTCATACTCTCATGGTTGTTTCTTGAGGGGTCTCCTAGTGGGAGAGGAGGGAGAATGGGGAGAGTGGAAAGTGAATGGGAGAAGTGTATGGGATGGTGCATCACTATCTGGATGGTGAGTAGATATTCTTTATACACTTGTATACTATGTAGTTGCATGTGCCCCTTGGTGCATGTAATTACTCATGGGATGGGAGGGGAGCAGGGATATGTTTATGAGGAAAGTGGATGGGGTAGTGCGTCACTGTCCAAATAGTAGTGCATCAGTTTTATACACTAGTGTAATACACTCTCCCATGAGTTCCTTGGTTTGAATGATCACTCATGGTAGTGGATAAAAAAGCAGTGGAGAGTATGGAGAGAGGGAGATGGAGGGAGGGGAAACGTTTATATGGCAAGTGTATGGCATAGTGTGTTTTTGTTTGGGTAGTGGTACCTTAGGTGTATACACTGGTGTGTCATCCACTCACAAGTGTTACCTTGTGTGATTCATACAGGTCGAGGGGGAGGGTATGGGAAGAGTGGAAAGTGTGTGGAGTAAGTGTATGAGGTAGTGTATCACTATCTTGGTAGTAAATGTGTCTTATTCATTCACTTGTGTATTTTACAATTACATGTGTCTCTTGGTATGAGTGACTATTCATGGAGGGGTAAAGGAGGAGAAAGTGTACGAGGCAGTTGTATGGAGGAGTGTATCACTTTCTATTCACTAGTGTAACATTCTCTACCATGTATTCCTTTGTGTGAGTAATCACTCATGACAGTGGATGATTTAGATGTGGAGGTTATGGGAAGAGGGAGATTGGGAGATGAGAAAAGTATCTCGGGCAAGTGTCTGGGGTAGTGTATATCTATTTGGATAGTGGTGTATCAAATCAATACAATATTACATCGTACACTCCCATGTGTTCCTTTTTCTGAGTGATTGCTGGTGGAGAGGGGGGAATAGGAGGAGTGGAAAGTGTATGAGGCAGTTTCATGAGGTCGTTTAGTTTCATGGGATTCAAGTGTATATCATTCATACACTTGTGTATTATACAGGTGCATATGTTCCTTGGTGTGAGTGATCACTAATGGAGAGGAGGGATAGTAGGAAAGGGAAGTGTATGAGGTAAGTCGATGGGTTGGTGTATCAATGTCCAGGCGTAAGTGCATTAGTACTATGCAATTGCATAACATATTCTCCCACGTGTTCCTTGGCATGATTAATCACCCATGGTGGTGGACGATTTTGGAATTGAGGGTGTGGGAATAGGGAGATGGGAGGAGGGGAAAAGTGTACGGGATGGTGTGTATTTGTTTGGGGTTTGGTATGTCAGATATATAGGTTAAGGAATGGTACAATCCCAGGTGTTGCTTTTTATGAGTGATCATTGGTGGGAAGGGAGAAATGGAAGGAGTGGAAAGTGTACGAGGCAAGTGTATGGGATTGTGTATCATTTTCTGGGTAGTCATTGTATCTCATTCATACACTTGTGTATCGTATTGCTATCTATATCCCTTGGTGCGAGTGGTCGCTGAAAGGAAGGGGCAGATGGAAGGAAAGGAAAGTGAGTGGACAAGACTGTGTTTGGGGTATTGTTTTGGTACATGAAGAAATACTTATGAAATTTATCAGCTAGTGTACAACAGTTTGGTACACATACTTTGGTGTGGGTGCAAATAGGTAGTAGTCGGTCTTTGGGTTGATGGGGAGGGGAGGATAGGGACAGTTATGTGGGACAAGTGTATGGGTAATTGTATTCATTTTCCATATGATGTGCATCAAATTGAAACACTGGTGTAGTCTAATTTCTTCATGGTATTAATTGTAAATTCAAAGTGATTTTAATGGAAGTTTGGGTGGGGAGAGGAAGGAAATGTGTATGGGACAAGTGTATGAGAAAATGTATTGTTTTGTGAATAAATGTGTGTTAACCTTATACAATAGTAAAGTCCAATGTGCAACAATCTCTTTACATTAAACATATTGAAATCAAGGTAATCAATGCATAAACATGTGATGTTGTACGCTAGTGTTTCGTATATCTATTCCACGTAGTATGATAAGACCATCAAGTGATTGGTTCATTGGAAAAAGGTTTTTTGTATGGACTTAATTCAAAGGTCTGTGGATCATGGTTTGTATTATTGTTCATTTGTATTGAATAAACCACATCTTAAGGCTTTTTCAAAATTTTACAGAGTAACTTTATGTACATATCTCGTTTGGTTTTTACATACAAAGAAATAACACAACTGAATTTCCTCCACATTGTATGCTACAAACAGTATAAAGAAAAACAAGTAATCACAAGTGATGTATGTAAGGATCTTATGGAATACTTGTGTTTTTTATCTTTCATATTAGCATATATCTATCTCTATTTTCCACTTTCGGAGATAAGATATGACTACCTATACTTGGCTTAAGCGCGACACAGTTTGAGGTATCTCAACCAAGATTAGCAAAGGAACTTCGGGCTGTGACCCCGCGTAAGAGTTTTGAATGACAAAGGCTTCCAATGCATTGGTGTTGGCAGATCCACAACTATAGTTTTCTCTGTAGGTTTCCATACATCACATTGTAAACCCTCCCACACGCCCACCCAATACATCTCCCGCACTGCCATCCATACTCCCCTCTCCTTTGGCACACCCCTCCCCCTCCCCAGGTTCCCTTAAAGAATGCAAAAAAAGGTATTGGACATGTGAATGAGGATGTGTGCATGGAAATGCATGGAAGAAGAGGGAGTTTCGTACACTTATGAACCAACACATCGAATGACCATCCTGCTTGTTGAAAAATTCCATTATCAATCAGTGTAGGAGGGTCGTGTGAGAGTGTCAGTTTGTATCGGAATAGTTTAATTAAAAGAGCCAAGAAAAAATGGATTTGGGTGCTATCCATGTCACCCAGTCGGGTTTGGATAGCACCAACATCTGACCACGTCCTCTAAACAATTTGTGAAGGTGATTGGACCCAACAAAAGATGTATTGACCATGATTCTTGTGTGCTTTTTGTGGGCCATATAACTGAGATACCCATGAAACACAAAATGTGACTCGCATCCGGCCAGCACCAGCCCTAAAAATAGTAAACAATCCAACCCCAAATCATGCTCCCTCACGGCATGCGTCGACAAATGAGAAAAAAAAAAGGGTCATGGCCATTCATCCAATCGACAATCAGTGGAGAGGCACTAATTGCATACGTCGTCTACCGACAATGGGTTACGGCTCGATCGACGACTTGCAAGGTCCACGATCAGCAAATCTTGTCATTGATCATTTATGAGCCGGGGCTCTCAATCGTTAGGGTGACTACAAATATCCGGCTTGCAAGTTAGGGGAAACATAAAAGGAATGCATCAAGTTTCATCATCTAACCTCTAATCCAAGCAAAAAACCTTCATCAAACTCAGTTACCCACAATACTCAAGGGGTTAGGGGTTTCATTCCCGTTGACGTTACATGTGATCCTTTTGAAGGAGGTTAATTCAATGTGTTCCACTTTAAGAATGGATATTGATGAGGGAAGAAACAAAGGTAAAGAAATACCTACATATCCCTTTGAATCCACACATAGGAAATCGCATGCTCCAAACTCTGCATAAACCAGTTCACAGATAAGTCAAGCGCTCATTTAAAGAAGCGTCATAGGGGAGATGAAGCATGAACTAAAACGTGTGAGAGTTCAAAGAAAGGGTAGTAGTGTTGTTATGATACTTCTAACAAAAAGTCCTCTTTATATGGTGGAAAACGATGCATGCTTAATCAGGTGTATGGATTTGGAGTGATTGGTTTTTCACGAATGACCTTCCAATAATCCTCACATATGACTTCGAAGTCCTCCTTTGACCCATTATTCTATGCACAACCATACGGTATAGCGGCCTTTGAACCAGTCATCACAATTTCATTTATATTCCAGCCCACACTCTTGATGTCTCGTTCTTCACCGTTGGAGCTTGTAAAGATGTTACGCCTCATAATCTGCTTTCAATGGAAATCCAATGCCATCTTGGGCCCCTTCATCAGACGTAAATATGTGGTCGTCTTCCTTTGGGGTAAGGCAAGTGTACCAATCCAAATAGAAGACATTACATGAATGAGTATGTGAACACAAATTACGTATAATACTCCAATGTTTTCCACCTGAATCACACTCTTGAACAATCTAGTGATCAAGTCGCTACGGGCCTCCGGTATCACTCCCTCACAACTACTTGTGTCCTTAGGGCTTGTTGTAGCTGCATGATAGTGTCGCCTATCAAGCCTATGGTTGTGCAACCTTGCGGCGCTATTAAATTCTCTACCTACGCTAACAGAAATATAAAAGCTCAAAGATGATCAACCAAAGTATTTGAAATGTGTCTCTCTTCCTCTCTTCCCTAGGAGGAAATAGACTTCCCTCGCTCCACTGGTGCTGTCATTTAAAATGGTCTTCTTTCCTCTTTTCTTGCATGACAACACTGAGCCTCCCCTTGGCATGTTTATCTCTCACGTCTGGGAGAGTGTACCTTTCTTAGAGTAAACCGATTATGGGTAAAATGACTAGGATCATTCCATTTGTAATACAACTTCCAACCTCTGCCAATGTTTTCCCTTTCTTCACATCGGCTACTTATGGAAGGATTTGTGGACGATTACTTTTTTCTCACAGCCCCTCTTGTTGTTTTCTTATGCGTGACGCCAAACATCCGTAGAAGTTTATTGAATCCATCCCTCTCTCTATACATTCGAGTTTCTATGCTAAATCATTGATCTCGTGTACTTTCATCTTGGTCATTTATTCACCAATAGAGACATCTTTGGGCTTCCAAGATGCATTGTGTTCATCCCCCTCTTGGCCTTCCATCCACAAAGGTGTGCTTGTGAAGTCTTGCCCTCCTTCAGACCCAACCCTCATCTATGGTCTATTCCAGATGACACGGAACAAGTCCCTCATTCCAAAGCTGTGAATAAGGATAACATTCTTACTGGAATACCAGTCTTGCCACAAGTTCTTTTTATGCCGGATATGCTCTCCCATAACATTCTTCTCAACGATCATTTCCCTTTTCTCTTAATGCATTGTTTCCATTCTTTGTATCAAGGTCATAAGGAGAAAGATCTCCATAAGACCTTTCCATGGCCATCTATACACTCCGAGTTATTTCACTTCATAATCAGTTGATGAAGTAGAAAATGACAACCACCCTCTTGTGCTCCATTCAAATAGCTGACTCCATTCACTCTTGAACTTGGTCAAACAAAGTATGTGACACTGTTTTTGGCCAAGGCAAAAGCGTGGACAACTTTCTTATCACTTGCCTCGATTACAATGGCCCACTTATTGCCTTGAGCAAATAGATTGCCTTTTGTTATCATCATAACCGGAGGGGCAGTTTTGCCCTCCCCCTCGCAAAAGCGATGGGTGGAAGATAACCACCCCTCTCCATGGTGAGAACTGGCCGGTGGCCAGCCCCTCGCTAATCGCTTGTTAGCTTGCAACTGGCCAAGTGACCGGCTTGATAGCCGGCTGCCATCCAGCTGGCCAAGTAACCGGCTGACCACCTGCAACCTGCTGATCAAGCTGGCCGCTGAATCGGTTTCCAGGAGGCCGCGAGGTCTTGAGGGTTGGGGCTGGTGGACTGGAGGCTTCGACCCCGCCCTCCTTTTTACCGCATAGCACGAGCAAAGACTAAGGGATAATGCAAGCAAGAGAGAATGATTGAGAAAACTATTTTGGCATTATGGACGTGTATTACACGCAACGATTATGTGCCACCGCATCAATTCCAAAATCTCGGGTTTCATGCATGGATAGCTTGTGCAAACTCAAAACTTTGAGGTGATACCCTCCTCGCCTTGACGGAGCATGTGGGGCTAAGGTAGGTGCAAAAATGGGCCTCTGGAGACTCGAGATCTCTGAATCTCTCTATATATGTCATTAATGATAATTGCTCCCAGAGTGAAATGAAGGGGAAAACCCCTCTAGCAAGCTCTGGACGCCATTCCGCAACTTCCAACGATGACGTTTGCGCAGGAGTTGGAGTACCAGACATTAGAATGAGTCAACACCAAAAGAAAAATTGCTTCTTCTCACGGATCATGTAGCCTCCAATGTGCCTTTCTTCGTGCATTTGATGTAGTTCCACGTCGTTGTGAAGAATGATGAGCATAACATAAAAATGCTTAGCTACATTGCTTCTTGTGCTCTAAGAGAGAATTGAGAGAGTCTAGTTTCTCCTCTTTTTACGTAAAACTTTGAGAAACAAAAATCAATTGAGTTCATTGGAATTGCATTCATTTTTTCCGCATGATATGATGGAGTTTTCCCTTGAAGTAGATTCGTGGTTGCCTTGACGTATATTTTGCATAAAAAAACTAAAAATAAAATTAAAAAAGATCATGTGGCTACTTGATAGTTTCTCAAGGGGGTGGATTTCACTCTGGGCTTGTTTGGGTGCTTAGGTAGCTGCCTAATGTATGCACCGAGAAAAAGGTTTTAAAATCGGGGTACAAAGAATGATTTACGCATGCCATTTCTTGGATAAATCAGAATAGAACCTAGAACCGAGCCCCCACCTGATAAATAATCCTGGATGGTCATCCGATCAATCGTCTTCCACCTCATTTAGCAAGAAATTTTTGTTTGTATGCACTCATGCCCATTCTAGCTTCCTTCCATCTCCCCCTACGAATCAAGAAATACATTTTTATGATTGATTAATTTTTCATAAATTTACATGAACATTTCACAGCAATGGCTCAATGCTGAAATTCCATAGGGTACATCAATCTTGGGCCAGGTTCATTTCCTGGTCTTGTCTCGGTTGTATGATATCCGCCTTGCTGTAATATGTGGAATCGGGGCTACGAAATAATGTTATGACAGAAGTTTTCACACTCTTTTTCTTCAGACCGTGAACCTCGGCACTCAACACGGCATGGGGGGAGGTTGGGAAGCCGGAAGCTTCCGGCACTGGCGCCGCGTAGTTTGCTGAAAGCTAAAAACAATTGAAGACAAGCATCATTCCATTTCTTTCTCCCAACGACTGAACCCATAGAATGCGCCCAGAATGAGCTGAAGGTCCGGTGGTTTTCCAGAGTGAGAAAATTGACTTCTGCGGAAGAGTGGACAGAAATGAACCAAGAGTGGTCTTCGGCCATGCGAGCCATCACCCCCGTCGGTGCCGCCCGCGGCGTCTGCATCCGCGACCTCACATAGCTCACGGCTGTCCTAACAGCCTCTTTAGCTGCTCCAAGCCGCCATCCCCCTCACTCCCAAGTCTTCAGGATGCTTGTCCACCCCTGACTAGCCTTCTTCTGTATCCTCCGTTCCTCGTCGGACACGTGTTCCGGCAGGGAACGTTGTTTCCCTATGTGCCGAGGAAGCCTGGGCTGGTACGGAAATCGAGTGTGAAACAGGGAGCTGCCGCCGCACATGACTCCACTCACGCAGATGCGACAATGTCGCGCAGTCCTCACACGCGCACCATGCACCTTCTGGCACGTCCGCAGCCCTGTCCTAACAGCCATTCTTGTGCTTCTCCTCATGCTCGCCACTTCTCCCCTCGCCAGCTCGGCCTCTCCTCCCTCCGACAGAGCCAACGGCCAACGGCGACCCGCTCGCTCAGCTGACGCGGCGAGGGGAGGACGAGATGGCGGAGGAGACGGAGGGGGAGAGCATGGTCGTGTAGGCGGAGGAAGGCGGGCGGCCGCCGATATAGCGGCAGCAGCAG
>SZWC01019316.1:5449-34739 GCA_023375785.1 Penium margaritaceum | reverse complement strand
CCCCCCCCCGCCCTTCTTTCTCGTTCTGTCTGCCAGAGTTTGTGGATTGGTGGATATTGGATCAGTGACTGGCACTGCCATTGGTAGGCCATCTGCTCTGAGGTCATGCACAGCTATTTCTCTTCTTTTCTCTACCGTTCTCTCCGTTTCTCTTTCTTTCTCTTCGTTTCTCTATTTTTCTCAACCACTCTCTCTCTCAACCACTCCCTCTCAACCACTCTCTCTCAACCACTCTCTCTCTCAACCACTCTCTCTCAACCACTCTCTCTCAACCACTCTCTCTCAACCACTCTCTCTCAACCTCTCTCCTTCAACCAGTCTCTCTCACCCTCCCTCTCCCCCCCTGTCCCTCCCTCTCTCTCTCTCTCTCTCTCTCTCTCTCTCTCTTCNCAAACAGTCTGCGATGGACAGGACACTTCTGAGGACAGCATTTCCAGAACAGATCTGCACAAGCCTTCGAGGGTGAAGGTGGAGAAGACAAGCCTTCATGCAGCCAACACAGATGCCTGCAGCTGCTCGTCCTCCGCACCCCCTGCCTACGAGAGAGACGCTTCTGCTTGCGGCAGCAGCGTTGAAGCGAGCGCGACGCAAGTCTCAGACAACAACGCCAACTCCAACGCAGAACGGAGGGACGAGCGAAGGGCGCAGGGCGATGCGGCGCACCACCTTGCACCAGCAATCGTTGTACTGAGCGACAGCGACGATGATGACGACGATGGCTTGGTGCAATGGACGGAGAAGAAGAGAGTGACAGTGGTGGCACTGGACTGACGCCATCGACAGTCGACACAGATTGTAGAGCACAGACCCAGATTGTAGAGCAAAGGACCATGGACAGAGTGCGAGACAAAAGCTGGAAGGTGGCAGTGGTGGCACTTGACTTACACAATGCCAGTCAAGCACGTTTGGGGCAAATGGTTTGTAGAAATATTTCATGCACGTGCAGGTGCAGGTGCAGATGCAGATGCAGGTGCAGGTACAGGTGCAGGTGCAGGTGCAGGTGCAGGTGCAGGTGCAGGTGCAGGTGCAGGTGCAGTTGCAGCTGCACGTGCACGTGCACGTGCAGATGCAGGTGTAGGTGCAGGTACAGTTGCAGGTGCATGTACAGGTTCAGGTGCAGATACACGTGCAGATGCAGGTGGCCTGTCCTTCACACATGGTGGTGGCCATGTGGTTGGCAGGGTAGTATGGTCCAATGCAAGGACACAGAAAATTCTATTTGAGATAGACCAGCTGAGATAAGACCCTGCAAGTCCTCCCCATCCCCGATTCCCTTCCTCTACCCGCGCCGATGAAACTAGGTACCTGTCGAGTGACTTTTCAAGTACATCACACTGAAGCACCTGTGGTTGCCCGCCTTTGCCGTGGTGGTGCAGTGATCCCGCCATTGTGAGGGTGCAAGACAGACTATCCCCTTATCCTTCTCACCCCTAGTACAAGCACCACAATCTTCTTGTGATGATTATGAAGAATTCATCTACTCCTCTCTCTCAGCTACCCTCAGCTCTGTTAGTGCGTGCTGGCCTCCCTGACTAAGCCCTTGTCGCTTGGTGAGGCTAAGACCTCCCACAGCCCTTCCATGTTGACAATCCCATCTCTAATGTGTTAGAGCACTGTCCACACTTTATCCATGAACTCTGCTTTCCACACACACCGACCCCCCCCCCCCCCCCCCCCCCCCCTTCCCAATGAAAGGAAACATTTGTTCTGGCCACTAGTAAGGCAAACTGTCTGAACCCCATGGAGCTCACACACTTACGGCACTTATGCTGTGCAAGATCATGGACAAGCTGCTTATGCATGTCTGCAGTCGGCGTGTCACACGCCTGCAAACTTGGCTCGTGATTTCCATAAATGCAGAGCCATTTGTATCGTATCCCACACACCACCAGTTTCTTCACAGGGTTGGTGAACAAGCAGACTAGGGCTGGGGTCACAGGCCATCAGATGGGGTTTTAAAAAACGCACGGGAACAACAAATCTTAATTTGACGGTTATTTTGGGACGATTGGCCAGCCATCTTGGTCACAACATCAGCCATCAGCGATGGCCGATGTTGTGACCAAGATGGCTGGCCAAAATGTCATATCCGTCCCACCACTAGTTATGTTTTGCCTTTGAAAAGGGTCATTAGGTACCACAATATTCGCCGTTGTGCGAAACAGGTAGGTGTTATCTGATCCGAGGGCGTGTAATTTTACTGAATTTTGCCACTTTCGCACGACGATGCCGTGAGCTCATCAGCTCCCCATCAAGCCTTTCGGTTGATGGGCGCTGATGGGCAGTAACGAGCACTGACGGCCAGGTGCATCGCTCGGTCTCACTGGGTTTCGGCAGCCCCACAAGTCCATCAGCATCACGGTCATACGCCATCAGCCATGTCCGGTTTCGCAACCGGTTGTTGCAGTGACGACACTAGCATGAACATGAGGAATTGTTGGAGCCAACAGGGGGGTTAAGAGATAGGAACCTTCACGCCGTAACAGACGCCATCAGCCGGCCATCAGCTGGTTTGCGTACTCAGATTTTCAAGCCTGTCAGTGATGGCCTGTGACCCCGGCCTGGTGAAAGAGATGGCACGGTTGGAGGGAGCAGAGAGGGTGGGCAGATAGGAAGGGGAGAGAGAGAGAGAGAGAGAGAGAGAGAGAGAAAGAGAGAGAGAGAGAGAGAGAGAGAGAGAGAGGGCGAGGGGTGGGGAAGAGAGGGCTGGAGGGCAGGAGGGGGGGGTGGGAGGGGGAGTGTAGGGAGAGCATGGACAGAACTGACCTAGTTCTTTCAGAACTATCACTGGGAACTACATACACATTGCAGCTACTTCCTCTTCAAACCCACATCTTGCTGTGAGTGCAGCAAGGTATCAACACAGATGGGTACGCCACCAGGCCAAAATTGCAGGATGCCAGTGTTGAAAAGGACCCTGCCTGTATGGCGAGGTTGCCAGCCACGCCAGCTCCCACTGCTCCTACCATCTCCTCCTCCAGGAGCATGAGCCTTCCCAACCACAATCAACCACTCTCAAGCCCTCCATGAGCAATGAGCAGTGCTTTTTTTTTTAGTACATCAACGAAGCCTCGTCCTCCATGAACTCCACAGAGCCCTCCTCCACGGGCGCCATGAAGTAGAGCGCCAGCAGCTCTGACACGAGGCCGAGCACCAGCGGCAGCTTCTGGATGTTCTTCACAAACTCTGGGCTGTCGCTCTTATCAATGGCCACGAGCTTCGTGTTCAGCACCACCATGTGGTCCAGCCTCCTCTCAAACTCGGGGTTCTCTACATCCAGGACCGCGGGGAAGATCCTGGCCGTCGTCTTGTTTGTCTCCTTGATGACGTGGAGGTCAAACGTCTTCGTGTCCAAGCCAATTGCATTGTAGAAGGCAGAGCGCTGGTGGTCGTTCAGGTACATTGTCACATACACCTGGACCAAGCAAAGAGGAATTGG
Source organism: Penium margaritaceum (assembly GCA_023375785.1). Lineage (NCBI taxonomy): Eukaryota > Viridiplantae > Streptophyta > Zygnematophyceae > Desmidiales > Peniaceae > Penium > Penium margaritaceum. The sequence goes on along the minus strand of SZWC01019316.1, from coordinate 31,300 downwards.
GACCCAGTATTGGTTATTACAAAGTGAGGGAAGGCACGTCAGCATGGAGGCTATGAGGAGCAGATCAGCAGCAAAAGCAGAAGCAAGAAGACAACCCAGTACAAGCAGAGGCAAGACGAGGAACAGCAGTGTGCAACTGCACTTACCGAGAGGCAGAAGAAGCGCGACCAGAGCTTGGAGCTCCAGTCCTTGATGAAGCGCGGGTGCGACTTCAGCATGGCAGTGAAAAAGTCGCCGTGGCGGTTCTCATCCTGGCACCAGTTCTCGAACTTGGCGAAGATAGGGTACAGCTGTACAACACCAAGGGAGGCAAAGCATAGGCAGAGACATGTCAGGCAAGCAAGTCAATCCTTGAGTTCAAACATTTCGTCACAGGAGTTGGGAACATTTTGTCACGGACCAACAGGCTGTCAGAAGAGCAACGGGAGAGAAAGAGACAAGGGAGCACCGGAGCAACCCTACATTAGGTTGACAAAAATTCTATGTACCTGATACTCCGGGTGGGTGTAGAGGTGTCTGCAGATGGTGATGTAGCGCCAGTAGCCAATCTTCTCAGAGAGATACGTGGCGTAGAGGATGTACTGCGGCTTGAAGAAGGTGTACTTGCGAGCCTTGGTGAGGAAGCCGAGGTCGAGAGAGAGGTTGAAGTCAGAAAGTGCCTTGTTCAAAAACCTGCAACAGCAAGCCGTCTGATCAATCACGCGTCCTGGAAACCAGCTGGTCTCATGTCAAGGTCAGCACAGAGGGCGGGGGGCGGGGAGGGCAGTCAAGACGTGGAGGCCATCATGCACGATCGCACACGGTTCTTACCCTGCGTGCCGTGCCTCATCGCGAGACATCAGGGTGAAGATTTCGGCAATGACAGGGTTGGTCTTCTTCAGGCGACGGCCCAGCTCCTTGTACAAAAGGAAGCCTGAAAACTCCGCAGTGCATGACCTCTCCAGAAACTCCACGAAAATGTCCCTCATAGGGCCCTGGATCTTGTCGGCTGCGGCCTTGAACTCGGGATTGCGCACGAAGTGGGTCTGGTTGTAATCGGCGCGGAATTCCTCCAGGCACGCGACGTAGTCCTCCTCGTTCAGGTAAGGATTGATGTCGCGGTTGAAGAGCTGAAGCAAGCGCAAGCAGGGCCACATAATGCCAGCATTGTCAGTTCTCCTCGCCAGGGTTTGACGAAGGGACAAGATATGAGGACTGACGTCATCCAAGAGATGGGCTACAGTTATCGCCGTTCCGAAGTGCTTCCCTGTGCGCGATGCTGACCAACTAGTGCCTGGCTTGGATTCTGCATGCCTGGAAAACTGCTGGAGCGAACAACAGGTATCGACTGCGAACACTGTCAGTGCGAACGCAAGGGGTGCAACTTAATGAGTGTTCATTGCCGTGTCCGCACATGTCGGAAGATGTGCGAATGGTCAGTTCAGGGAACCGGGGAGAATGGGGGGGGGGGGGCACTCGGCTAGCCCGCCTGCAAGCTCTCCCGTCATGCATCGGTTGCTAACCCATCGATCAGCTTCATGTTGTTCAAATTGTTCCACTTTCGAGCCGGGAACCGGTGTTTGCATGTCATGTATCGAACAACTGTCCTCTCCCACCCTGCAGCTGGCAGTAAGTCTTGACAGAAATGTACCTTCTCCATTTCGTCGAAGTCTGTGGTGTAGAAGCGAGGGGTCAGGAGAGTCTCCTTCGCGGGCTCCTTGGAGCCATCGCGAGGCTTCTCCTTCTCCGCGACCGAGGCCACCACACGTCGCGACGAGAATGCAACCGTGTTCACGGCCGCAGACTGCTTGCGCACGGGAACAGCAGCGCCTAGTGAGGCGACGCGCGCCTGTCCGGCGAAGGACAGTGAGAGAGCAGCCATGGCGAGACTTGTGTTCGGCTTCGGGAGAGCGTCGTCACCTTCAGGAGTGCGCCGCCGGCACCTCGGAGGAGCTCGTAGGGGCTCGTGAGAGCGAAGTGAGACAGCCAAAGCTGAGGGCGAGATCGTCCGAAGAGATCGCTGCAGCTGAGAGCTGATCACAAGAGGCTGATGAGGAGCTGGAAGGTTTCTATACGGGACGGCGGAATCCGCGAGCGCTCTCGTGCCAACATTGCTGCGTCAGCATTGCTGACATCACCGGAATGCCACGTTGGTCCTGGATGATGACCCCAAGGGGTTCGAAACACGGTTCGTTTACAAAAATTGAGCAGTAACAGATGGGGTTTGGTTCAGAAACAGTCTTTTTCATCAAGGTCTGATAGATTTCTCGAATCCGAACGCTTCGTTTGTACAACTTTTAGCGAAGCAAGTAGACCAGAAGTTCGCGGTGCCTACATTTTCCCTGTAACATTGACTTGTTTGTTATATTTTCTTCTTCCATAAATAAGTGTCGGGTCCTGGCCGATAATGACGTGGTTATACGTCTGAAAGCACAAAATAAGTGCAACTAAATTGAGATAAAACTAAAATGAAAAACTATTCTTCATGGCTTCATGTTGACGTCAGGAAATCTACGTCTGGTGGTGTCAGCACGATCACCAACTTGCGCTGGCAAAAGTGGACAACGCAATGCCCGTCCGCATTTGCTGCAGCAAAGCGCACCCAGGCCAACGCAGCAAAGAGAAAATCATCTCATTCGCTTTCCGAGATCGGCGGGATGTTCCCAAAGCGTGGCGACCTCGAGCCTTCAGTCCGCTGTCACTCTTGTGCGACGACCTCCGCTTAGTTTTTCCCCCCAACGTAACCGAATGAGGCGAGGGCTCTGTAGGCTCAGGAGAATCCTGAACCAGGCCCCACCCTACAAACGACAGTCCTAGAGTACAAAGGATACAGATTTAGCACTTAGATGCATATTAAAAATTTCATATACAGGAAATTATTTCTAAAGAATTCAATTTGTTTTTGGCCCTCTGTTGTAGCAAAGAGAAGGGAAGGAAGGGAAGGAAGAAAGGGAAGGGGCGGGGGGAGGGAGGGAAAATGTTTTTTGGGGGAAGAGGGCAAACAATGAAAAATTAAGATCCCGATTTTAAATCCATCCTCCCTCAAAAAAAGTATCGAGGGTAAAGTGGGAAGAGGTAAGGACTTGTGAATCAAACGAAGCCTTTAGTGGAAACAACCTTCCCTAATTCTAGTTGAATTAAATACATAAAATCATAATTATCTCCAAAAACATTTCTTCTTGTATTTTTTTTATTCTAATGTAAGTTTTTTCCACGTGTGAGCATAACTTGCACGCAGATGCGAAACTATGAGCACTCAATTGTGTTCATGCCAGTGCACATCCCTTAAACAGACCCACCTGGTACCGAGGAACCGTCCAATAAATGCTGGAAATCTGATCTTGCTGCCACTAATGTGGCGACATTGTCCAATCAACTGACACACAAGTAAGCATGAAGGTGTAAAGAACAACAAAGGGTTTTGGTAGGGAGAAGCACAAAGACTCATAAGCTTCGATAGCTTGAGCAAGCAGATATGAGTGACAACTGACAAGCCCACAACATGAACACTTTTTACAGCACATGGCGGGTAGCACACGGGATAGTGCCCGTTTGTAAAACAAACGCACTATTTTGGCGAAACTCTACACAGAGGCATCCAAATTCAACACCGTTGAGACCAAGAGAAGCATCATCTCCAGCCAGACGCTACAAATGCTCACATGCACAGGTCCGGCATCGGTCAATGGACATAGAATACAAACCATTCAAGTCACTCACAAATGTCAGTCCACCAAGAAAACCCAAGACGTTGAAGGAAAACTGCACGAGGCCCTAACAAGCACCAGGGACGTTTTGGCAGCTATCTAGCAACTGCTAGAGGGTGGGGTCACCACCCAACGGTGCTCTGGTACTAGTTGGGTCCACACTGAGAATCATAGACACGACCGAGTTGTCATAGTAAGGTGTACAAACTGCTGGCGTGTATGGCTTCCACTCGTCACGAGCCATGGCCATGGCAGCTGCGGGTGTACCCGGAGCTGAAGGTGAGCGGTGGTCCTGCTTAGTGCTGTTGAATCGAAATCGAGATGAGAAATCTTGATCTTGAAGTCGGTCTCAAACCTTTCAATACGAGCTGACTCGTCTCGTCGGTGAAGACTGAGAAATTCTCGATCTTGTACCGAAGTGCACCAGGGGGGTCTCGATCTCATACTGATCTCGACCTCATTGTGCGACGTCTCGAATTTGTACTAGTGAGGGGGCGTTCCGGGAGGCGCTTTTTCTCAAGCTGCTGATGAAACGACATTGGAAGGTTGCGTGGGAGTCATGATTACTGGATTTGATAAAAACATCGCTAATGTGGCGCATAAATGGATCAAACCACGTAGTAAATGAGACAAATGTAAGTCTGCGCGTAGAATAGACGGGTAGGAGGTCACATTACAAAATTGTTCTGCAGAAGTGACGTCACACTCGTGCTCATTCAATGCATCTACCTCATGTTTATCCTGGTTTAGTCAAAGAAAGCTACAAGGTTTGGCGGTGCAAAACTTAGTATTAGCAAACCATTGAAGTGATTCTACATTGTGTGTCTACTCACTTATGTACGTACGGATCCCATTGACACGTTGGCACGCATGTAGCTCCGATGCCAACTGTTGCCCGGGTATGCCGGAAAACACCTGATATCATTTTATAGCATGTGAACATAAGCACCTTACAAATTGGATAAGTTCAACCATGTTTTTCCATTCAAATGTGTACAAACCATGTGCATGTTTCTATAGTTTCAATGCCTCCCTATTACCATGTGTTTCCCACGTCAGCTTCTGCTGTACGGTTTGGACGAGTGTCAGAGGCCAGTTTTCATTCTAAACATCGAAGTTTGAATGGGACTTTTTAATTATGAACCATGTAATGCACGCGCGCTTGATCCCGCTTCACGGAAAGCACTTGCCACTTCGGTACGGTACGATACTCTCGTATCGTACCGACGTGGCAAAGTGCCCGTCTCGGTCTCGTCTCATCTCTCTCGAGACGTGCAAGATTGTCTTGCTCCAGTGCAGTACGAGATGTTCAAGACGAGACATTTGGAGACAGTTTGAGATCGAGACCGATCTCGGTCTCGATTGAACTGCATTAGTCCTACTAGACATTTTGACGACCCGGCGGGACTCCACATCGTCGAGGGACCTATCCAGCAGGTACGGCATGACAGATCCCAGATGCAGACCGAGGAGGCACCGGCGCGTCGGCATGTGGTGGACCACCCATTCGAAGCTGACCGACGACAGCCCAGCGTTCATGATGTTGTCTCGAACCTTCTATAGTTTTTCTCCAGCTTGTAGGATTTTATCGATGGACTGGCCGTGGGCCTGATTTCCATGTTTTGCATTGTGTATCCACCGTTCAATGCCAGATGGATGCATGTGACCAGTCATAGCATCAGGCTTGAGATCCTGCACGTTTAGGTTTAGACGGTGTAGCATAATGATTTGTCTGCACAGAGTTACAGCCAAAGCGTTGATTTTGTTCCATGTTTAGGACAAACCTTGCACTGCCGCGTACGACACCTGCCGTGCACCTTGGGAGGTATTTATGTTATGGACCCATCATTTATTATCTCTCTCTGCTATTGTATTCAGTTTGAGCTTCTTGACACTCTGTACATGTCCCTACCCAGACCCTTACAATTTGATGCATGATTTGTGACTGTCATCACACACTGACCCAGCGCTGACGCTTAGTTAAGTGGCAATCGGTTAGGAAGGTTCCACGAAGCTTCTCATGGTATCAAAGCGAATGAGCCAGAGCTCGTTGTGCCGTGCAGCACAGACATAGCAGCAACAAAAATAGTGAGTGGCAGCAGCGNGACACTCTGTACATGTCCCTACCCAGACCCTTACAATTTGATGCATGATTTGTGACTGTCATCACACACTGACCCAGCGCTGACGCTTAGTTAAGTGGCAATCGGTTAGGAAGGTTCCACGAAGCTTCTCATGGTATCAAAGCGAATGAGCCAGAGCTCGTTGTGCCGTGCAGCACAGACATAGCAGCAACAAAAATAGTGAGTGGCAGCAGCGGGAGCCACCCATAGGAGCAACAACAGATCCTGGAGGGACCCACCATGATTTCGTTCCAGCAGAGCAGTGGAGGTAGCATAGACAAAGGCAAAAATTACAAGCAACAGTAACCGTAGCAGCAGTAGTGGCGGGAAGCACCTGCAGCAAGTGCGGATACGGGCAACGGCCAGCTCAACAGGAGCACCTAGTGGCAGTAGCAGCCGTGTCTGGCTAGTGGTGTATTAAGTAAAAGGAGAAGCAGCTCGCAATAGCAGTTTGCAACATCGGCTGCAAGCAGTGGCGGCATCAGCAGCCACGAGCTGCAACAGCAGCGCAGCAGCTGCCACACTAACGAAAGCAGCAGCAACGGGTTGCAGCCGTAGTAGAAGCAGTAGGCAATAGTCGTAGAAGCAGCCGCAGTAGCGGTGGCGATTAGCAGTCGTACTAGCGACGGTGGCAGCATGCACTTGCAGTCGCAGCGGCTACGGGCAGTAGCCACAGTAGCAACAATAGTACGAGCTAGTAGTAGTAGGAGTAGAAGCAGCAATTACAATAGCAACGTTGGTGGCTAGCAACTACTGCAGCGGCGGCAACGGCAAGCAGGTGCAGTAGTATTGCCTAGTAGTAACAACAGCAGCGGCGACAACGGTGAGAAGCTGAACTACATGGCCACAAGTGCACGGTCGCAGCAGCACCAGCAGTAGCGCGCACAACAGTGCAAGCCATAGCGGCAGCAAGTACTACTGTTACTTACTTGTAGCGCAAAGCTGCAATGCGGATTCGCGCTACAAGTGGGCTTGCCGAGCGAGCCCGCTCGATGAGCTCGCTAAGCGAGATCGCTTGACAGGCTTGCTCGAGGTGAGGCTCGAGCCTGCACACAAAAAAAATGGGGGAGGGGTAGAGCACAGGGGGAGGTCCTCGAAGGGGGCACCCTAGAACAATCCCAAAAGAGGCACCCGAGGATGTGGCACCTAGGAAAAAAAAAGGGAACGAAAGGAAAGAAAAAAAAGGGGGTGGCCAGAGGAAACACCTTTCGGTTGGTGACAGCGACCGATGTAGTAGCAATAGCCACAGTCGCAATGGCACCACCAATAGCATTACCAGTTGCTGGACGTTTGGCGGGGACCACCGCCGTCGGCGGTTACGACGGTCATAGGCAGCAGCAACAGTAGCACAAGCACCAAAGGCGACTTGAGGTCGCATATTACACTAGCTCTCGTGACGGTGTTGGAGCACGTCTGAGAGACTGTGCTTCGATCTCCAACCTTCCCCTGTGGCCTTGTACCAGCGGGAGCATGTGCATTGTGTACTCCTCCATGCCAGGCTCTAGAGATGAGCACACCAGCATGGCAAGGAGCGCAGCCGGTGCCGTGGTTGGCGCCGGCACTGCCTCTGTGGCAAACACCAAGTCCACACTGGCAGTTGTAGCCATGGCAAACGCCTCAGGCATCTACCGGCTTTGCCTGTTACCATTGTGGTGACCAGCACCATACCTGGCGCTAGTATCGCCAATGCCCTGCTAGGTGGTGACCGCCTGGGATACGGTCCCGCCCTTCGTCTTCACCATTCAACTTAGAGACGTTGTCAGCCTATACCGTGGCACCCCTAAGTGGAGCAAATGAAGTGTTGTACGCCGAGCTGCATGGTCTAACCTGGCATTAGTGTGGCCGTAACGTCATACCGGTGCTCTAGATGGAGCAAGTATTAGCCCAATGCTAACCCTGGATGTAGGTCAGTGATGACTGACAATGTGGCCTAGCCAAGTGCCTTGGTGTCGGGGTCCCTACTCACGACCGTGGAAGTGGGTCTGACTTGAGGTGAAGAGCCTTGTGGAATGACAAGGGGTCGTGGCGCAAGAGGACGTGAGGAGGTGGCCTGAGTGCCCATTGTTTGCCTAGGTATAAGGCTCTCGCTCGGACCTTGTGCGTAGAGCGTCGATATAGACGGGGTAGCCGGCCCTGAAGGGCTGGTAGACACAGACGAGGTAGTCTGCTCTGAGGGGCTAGCGGACATGGACGGGGCGACCGAACATGAGGGGCTGGTGAAAACGGACGAGGCAGCCGGCCCTCAGGAGGTAGTCGGCCCGGACGGTGTAACCGGCTCTGAGGGGATGGCGGACGCAGATGGGGTGGCCGACCCTAAGGGGATGGCGGACATGGACGGGGCCGCCGAATCTGAGGGGTTGTCGGACACAGATGGGGCAACCGGCCATGAGGGACTGGCGGACACGAATGGGGTAGCCGGCTTTGAGGGGCTGTCGGACACAGATGGGGCCGCCGACCCTAAGGGGCTGGTGGACACGGACGGTGCAGTCGGCTCTAAGGGGCTGTCGGAAACAGATGGGGCAGCCAACCCTGATGGGCACGCAAACACGGAAGGGGCAGTCAACGAAGACGGACCCGCGGGCACAAGTCGGGGACGCGGCTGGACGGAAGACGGAACCACCACTCCCCCACGCAACAGGAGGAACATCAACATGCTAGAGCAAACGATGTTCGGGGAAACAGGTACTTAAAGAAGAGGGCATCCCGGGACTCGACGATGCAGTTCCAGGTGGGATCCCAGAAACGCCATGCCTTCGACTAACGCAAGATGCCAAGGAAGGTGCAGGGACGGTCGCAAGACTCACGCTTGCCATCCTAGTACGAGGCAGGCAACCACACGATGGCAAAGCAGCCCCAGACCCGGGCCAAACGTAGGTTAGCTCGTTCACCACACCAGTGCTAGTATGGTGTGGACTAACGGGGAATGGGTCTGTGGGGAATCCGGTTCCAGACCCACGTCATGTAGGTCATGACGTTGAAGTAGAAGCTGTCAGAGATGACCGATTCGACCCACATGGTGCAGACGGCGTCAGCCAATGTGTGGTTCTAGTACTCAGAGACGCCATTCTGGGCATGCGTGTAAGGGGCCAACGTTTCATGGTGGACACCAGGGGAGGCAAGGAAGAGTGTGGTCTCCCCCAAATACTCATCCCCGCCATCGGAACGAAAGCGGCGGAGGGGGCAACCACACTCGCATTCAGCACGGACGAGCCAGTCTCGAATGGTTTGAGCGACGTTGCTCTTCTGCCGAAGGTAGAGGACCCAGTGATAGAGAGAGTAGTCATCCGTAAGTGTCAGGACATAACGACCGTGCTCGCCAACTAACTCTGTTGGGAGGTGACCCATGACATCAGAGTGGACCAAGTCAAGTGGGGCGGTCGCTCGAGAGGCAAAGATGGGGTAGGTAGAATGATGCATCTTCCCCTGAGCGGAATCAATGCACTCGGTTGGACATGTAAGAGGAAAGGAGGCTGGGTCAAGGCCGGTGGCTGGCTGCATGCAAAACATGCTGTCAACAACGCTAGAGTGGACGTGACAGAGGCGACAATGCAGGAGAGGCGTGTGCTACGGAGACAGTGTACTAGCAACAAAAACGTAGTCAGTGTCGGCCGGTGAGGAGGGGATAGAGGTAGAAGCAGAGAGGCGCACTACGTGTCAAGACGAGATCCACGTGGTGCGGTCCCGAAGTTGGTCTGATAGGCTCTATCGGTTCACGTCTACTGTTTTGGGCGAATCTGAGACTGAGCGTGAGCTTTTCGGTCGCCTCACACTATGTGAGTAGGAATTCAGAGACAGTCAGTTTGCGAAGGGAGTAACGTTGTTTTGCGTTAGTTTTTTGACATAGACATAATCACAACATTTATAGGGCTAGTCATGAGCTCTCCAACGCACAAAATCATGCGCAATTTGGTCAAGCGTAGCCCAAGTTATGCTTGTCAAGCGCAGGTCTCACCCACCACAGAAGCCTGACTCCGCCACTCGCCGTGGCGCCTTCGTTCGCGTGCGAAGCGCCTTTCCCAAGGCGCATATCCCATTGCACATGGTGTGGGGGTCCCCTGCACTATTTCCACGCATGCTACCCACTTTTGGGTCGTGTTTGGTAATGGGGTGTGACGAGGTTCGAAACCTGTCCATGGACCTGCAGTCAGAATTTTGACCAAGTCCCCAAGTAACAAAACGTCCTACTGAGTTTCGGACGTCGAGCCAGGTTTTTGGTGAAGTCCCTCGGTAACAACCTGCACTACTGGATCTGGTGGATGATCCACCTGATCAGGCGGATCATCCACCGGACGCCTCGGCTGGCCTATCGTTGCAATTTCTCCAGGAAGTGTTTTTGTTGCTCGGTCCGGTCGATTATAGGCCGGATTTCGAGTCGCAGCCGACTCCAAGAGCCGCTGCGCACACCCCAACTTTGGAAGACCATATCTCCCTTGATACTTGTCCGATTCTAGCGAAACAACTTCCACCAGATTCACCGACTCGTCAAATTTATGGGGTAATGCTCTGTTTGAGAATCCAAGCAATTCTTGAGTCGCCAGATCCGCTGGCGCGGAGTTTCCACTTTCTGGCGGCTCGTCAGCGCCTCCCGGCGTCGCACTTGGGCATGCGGAGGGGCAAATTTTCAACATTCTCCCCCTTGCACCTGCCATTCCCGCTGCTCCCGCGTGCTCTCACTCACCTTCCGCTGTACCCTCCAGCCCATGATAGCTGGTAATCCCAAGTCTGGCCACGCTCATCACGTGCCGGTCCGCGTGTTGCACTTTGGTCAAGCAATCCGCAAGCATGTTGTGTGTGCTGCAGTGGTGTAGCACCACCTGCCCCTTCTGGACCATGTCCCATGCGTAGTGATAACGCACGTCGATGTGCTTCATCGTCCTGTGCTGCGTCGGGTTGTTGGTCAGCGAGATAGAGCCGGTGTTGTCCTCTTGCACCACCGTAGGCTCCACCTGCGGCACGCCCAGCTCCCCCAACAACCTGCGGAGCCACACCGCCTCCTTGACCGCCTCGGCCAACGCGATGTACTCTGCTTCCACTGTGGAGGTGGCGACGCAGTCTTGCTACCTGCTGCACCACGAGACCGCTGCACGAGCAAGGAATAACACGTAGTCGGATGTGGACTTTCGCTTGTCCACATCCCCGGCGTAGTCTGCATCCGTGTAGCAGACCAGACGCTAGGGGTCCACCCGCCCCTTGCCGTCGAACCTCGGGTGCGCGTGCCACGTCGCCTGTAGGTAGCGGAGGATGCGCTTGACCGCCTGCCAATGTAGTTGTTCTGGATCGGCCACGTACCTGCTCACTTGGCCCACAGCGTAGGCTAGGTCCGGTCGAGTCGCCACCATGGCGTACATGAGGCTGCCCACTGCCAATTGGTAGGGCACCCCTGCCCTATCCTCCCGCTCTTCTCTTGTTTGCGGCGCCATTGCCGCACTAAGTTGACAGGTCGTGGAGACAAGATTGCACACTGATTTGCAGTCCTCCATGCTGTACCGCTTCAGCACCTCGGCCACGTATTTGGCTTGTCCCAGCTCAAGCGTGTGCGCCCTCCGGTTTCGCGTAATGCTCACCCCAAGGTAGAACTCCAGCTCCCCAATGTCCGACATCTGGAACCTGTTGCTGAGTTGCTGTAGGCTCGGCATGTCTGAGGAGCACAAGATCAGATCGTCCACATAGCGTACGACAATCTGATGGAGCTTCTTGCTGCGCTGCACGTACACACTGTGATCCACCTTACAACGCTTGAAGCCGAGTTGTGCCATGAAGCTGTCCATCTGTTGGTACCAGCATCGGGGCGATTGCTTTAGCCCGTACACGGACTTTCGCAGCTTACACACCTTGCCTTCCGGCACCTCCACCCCCTCCGGCACCTCCATGTGCATTTCCTTGTTGATGATGCCATTGAGGAAGGCCGTCTTTACATCCATTTGGTGGAGCTCCATGTCCTTTGCGGCTGCCACCGCAAGGATCACCCGGATGCTTGTGAACTTGGCGACGGGGGCGAACGTCTCATTGTAGTGCTTGCCCTTACACTGTTTGTAGCCCTTTGCCACGAGCCGCGCCTTGTACTTGTCAACCACACCTTCCTTCGTGAACTTGGTCTTGAAGACCCACTTGGAGTCGATGACCTTGGCTTCTTTCGGCCTGTCGACCAGCTGCCACGTGTCGTTTTCAATAATGGACGCCAACTCCGACTTGATGGCGGCGTCCCACTGCTCCCCCTCGGGCCGCGCAAGTGCCTCTTGCACGGTCGTCGGTTCCGTTGATGCAGCCAGCATGCATCGTGTCATGCCGATCCATCGACCGGTGCCTGCGTCGAAACGCTTCCTTGCTCTCTGCTGCCTCCCGCTGCGGCGCGGCAGTCTTGGCAGCGTCTCGTCGCTCTGCTGCGATCCTTCTGACTCACCCCGCTCTGGTGAATCATCGACCGGACCGTTCCTCGAGGATCCTTCCCGCTCCGTTGAACCATCAACCGGACGGGGGGCGCGTCCGGAGTATTTTTCTCCGACGCCCGACGCAAAATCCGCCGGGAGTGCGCGCTTCGGCACCCGCGGCGCCTCCTTCGACGAATCATTCCGTTGGATCTTTAGCCCAGCTGCATCGTTGCCGGAGTCTTCCGCGTCGGCTGCTACACCTGCTGCACCGCCGCGCTCCGACGCTGCATCATCGACCTCCGCGTCCGCCGGCTCCTCCTCATAGTCCAGGAGCTGGAACCACTCCCCCTGTTATGGAGTGTTCCCGACGCTCATGTCGTTGCTGTTATTGCTGAAGCTTTGCTACTCGTCAAACTGGATGTCACGGTTGCGAATGATCTCTTGCGTGCGCGGGTCCCAGAGCTGATACGCCTTTTGCGCGCTCTCGTAGCCCAGGAACAAGCACGGCTTCGCCTGTGGTTCTAGCTTGCTGTCGCGTCATTGCGCCGCGTGCACCATCGCGTGCGCCTTGCACCCGAACACCTTTAGGTGCGCCACGTTTGGCTTGCGCCCGCTCCAAACCTCCTGCAGCGTCTTCCAGTCGCCCTTGCCCTTCAGCACCGATGTTGGGGTGAGGTTGATGGTGTAGCTCGCTGTACGCACAGCCTCTGCCCAGAACCCTCGCGGTAACCCCGCATCCACAAGCATGGTCCGCACCATGTTGAGCAGCATCTGGTTCGCTCGCTCCGCCACTCCGTTGGACTGTGGCAAGTACGGCGTAGTGGGTTTCCACTTGATGCCCTGCCGCTTCATCCACTCGCTGCAGCCCACGTACTCTCCGCCGTTGTCGCTACGTAACGCTCTGAACTTCCGACCAGTCTGCCTCTCCACCGCTGCGATGCACTCTTTCAGCCGGTCCAGGACCTTGCCCTTTCGCTTCATGAAGTACACGTAGAGTTTTCTGCTGCAGTCGTCAATGAAGGTGACAAAGCATCTCAAGCCGCTGTTTGAAGGCGTTTTGAACGGTCCGCACACGTTGCTGTGCACGTCCTCCAGCAGGTCCTTTGGGCGAGCCTTGTTCTCACTGAACGGCTTGCGCCACGCCTTGCCCAAAATGCAAGGCTCACACTTTTTGTGCGCTGCTGCGTCTGCTGCCACGTCTACACCGTTGATGACGAGGCCACGCACCATGTCGCGCTTCGCCATCTCCTTAACGGTTGCAGGCGCTGAATACCCCAATCGTCGGTGCCAGAGCTCCAGATCAGCGCTTCCTCCCTTGGCCATGTTGACGACGCGCTTCTGCAAATCTGCTACGTCGGATGCTGCGGGGACCACCTTGGTCTCCACGATGTAGAGACCACCCTTGCGCTTCGCCTCCAGCACGACATCGCTGTCACCTTCGATGCGCACCACTGCGCCTTTCTTGTGGAAGAGCACCTCATATCCCTTGTCCGTCAAGCGGCTAACACTCAGGATGTCAGGAAGGCCGGGGACGTGCTGCACATTATGGATTGTGCACAGCTCCTTCTTATCGCCCACCACGACTTCCACCTCCACATCGCCTTGGCCGGCCGCCGGCTCGACTTTGTCGTTCGCGACCACCATTGACTTGGAGGACTTCTCGTAGGTGACGAACCCCACCTTCTCCACTTGGGTGTGCTCCTCGGCCCCGGAATCCAGGCATCGCCTGTTGGCCTTCTTGAGGAAGTGGTTCTTGTTGCCGTTGAGGAGTGACCTGCCCTTGCTGTTTTTGCCGCCGATCTTCGCCTGCTCCGGGCACTCACGGGCCCAATGGCCCTCTTTGCCGCAATTGCGGCACACACCTTTCTTGGCGCCCTTCTTGCCGCCGCCCTTTCCGCCACTTCTTCGGCCTCTGCTTCAGCCACCCCGCGTTTTGGTGACAAGGGCCGATGAGGAAGACGAGGACTCCCCGCAGCTCCGTCGCTACGCCTCGTTGTGGATGTACTCTGCGACCGCGCCATAGGTAAGCTTGTCCTCCAAGCATCCTCCAAGGACAATGATGAGAGGGTCCCAACTGTGAGATAGGGCCATGAGGAGAGCCATCGCCTGCAGCTGTGTGTCGATCTTCCACCCCACGTCATTACATTGCGAGGCGAGCGAATCGATCTATTGCATGGCCGAGATGAAATCATCTCCCTCCTCGATTCTCACCGTGAGGAGCCGCTTCATCGTGAAGATGTTGTTCGCGAGCGACTTGGATGGGTGGATGGCACAGAGCACTTGCCAAGCTTCGGCTGCCAGCTTACAGCCTTGGAAGTAGCCCCACTACGACTCGGCTATCCCGGATACCAGGAGCATGAGCGCCTCCGTGTTCTTCTTTTAGAAGGCCTGCTTCTCCGAGTCTGCAACAGTCGCCTCTGCGAGCACCTCCTTTCCCAACATGACGTCCAGCAGCCCCTTATGCACGAGGTGCAGCTCAAACTGGCACCTCCAGAGCCCGAAGCCCGGGCTGCCTGCATACTTCTGAATGGGTTGCGTCTCCTTCTGCACCATGTGCGCAGCTGCTACTCTGACGAGTTCTCAGAACTTCACGACGACGTCCAAGATGACAATCCCGTGCGTTGCGGAAGACGTGAACGTTCGAGGGTATCAGACCCGTAGGCCCATAACCCTTTGTCAAGATGATATCCACGTGGTGTGGTCCCGACGTTGGTCTGATAGGCTCTATTTGTTCACGCCTACTGTTTTGGGCGAATCTGAGACTGAGCGTGAGCTTTCTGGCCGCCTCACGGTATGTGAGTAGGAGTTTAGAGACAGTCAGTTTTCAGAGGGAATAATGTCGTTTTGCGTTAGTTTTTGAACATGAACATAATCACAACATTTATAGGGCTAGTCATGAGCTCTCCAACGCACAAAATCGTATGCAAATCGGTCAAGCGTAGCCCAAGTTATGTTTGCTGAAGCACAGGTCTCACCCACCATAGAAGCCTGACGCCGCCACTCGCTGTGGCGCCTTCGTTCACGTGCGAAGCGCCTTTCCCAAGGCGCATATCCCATTGCACATGGTGTGGGGGTCCCCTGCACGGTTTCCACACACCCTACCCACTTTTGGGTCGTGTTTGGTGATGGTGTGTGACGAGGTTCGAAACCTGTCCGTGGACCTGCAGTCAGAATTTTGACCAAGTCCCCAAGTAACAAAACATACTACTGAGTTTCGGACGTTGAGCCAGGTTTTTGGCGGTCCCTCAGTAACAACCTGCACTACTGGATCTGGTGGATGATCCACCTGATCAGGCGGATCATCCACCGGACACCTCGGGAGGCCTATCGGAGCAATTTCTCCAGATGGTGTTTTTGTTACTCGGTCCGGTCGATTATCGACCGGATTTCGAGTCGCAGCTGGCTCCCAAAGCCACTGCGCACACACCCAACTTTGGAAGACCATATCTCCCTCGATACTTTTCCGATTCTGGCGAAACGACTTCCGTCGGATTCAGTTACTCGTCAACTTTACGGAGCATTCCTCTGTTTTAGAATCCAAGTAATTCTCAAGTCGCCGGATCTGCCGGTGCTGAGTTTCCACTTTCAAGCAGCTTGTCAGCGCCTCCTTGCACCGCACTTGGGCATGCGGAGGGGCAAATTTTCAACATTACGTGCCACAAGTTGCCACGGGCAGTGTCATGAAAAATGACATGACCTGACGGATGCAACAACATAGTGCCTAGACCACGCAAGTGCAGAACGTCCATGCTCATGTAATCAAGGGAGGTGATAGACAGGAGGATTAGCTCAAGGCCAGGGACGAAGAGGGCATCAGTCACGAAGACATCACCAGCTGGACCAGGGAAACGAATGACGCTGACACCACGAACGGGTAACACCTGACCAAAACCCGTCCAAACCCTGGTAGCATCGGTGACGGGACCAAGGACAATGAAGTCCTCACGCGAGGCCGTCATGTGATGCATGGCCCCGGAGTCGATCTAGGTCTCTGATAGATCCTGGACCGGTGTGGCCAGGTCAATGATAGTCACATGACAATGGGCAAGCGACGCTGACGCGGTGGACGGAGGTGCGAGCACGGATTGGCAGTCATCGAGCAAGCCAACATCATCACGAAGAGGAGCAGGTTGGAAAGGCACGACAGAGGATGCTGTGGATGAAGACACATGACACAATTGCAACACAGACTCTGTCATGTAGGGTAGGGAGGAACCAATGACTACGCAACTCGCACTTCCCTGAGGAGGAGGGCGAGGAAGAACGAGCTAAAGTGCAATGAAATGCTCCTACTGACGCTCGCGGATGGAGGGTCCGACGGAGTAGACCGATTGCGGTGTGATGACGCCGGAGTCTAGGTAGGAGGGAGAAGATGGTACCAGAGGCGTTGGTGATGGAGGAGCGGGCGCAAACATTTGTGGAAGATACTACGGTGGAGCCGTCGCGAGCGGCGTAGGTGCAGTAGGAATAGCAATGGTCACGACAGTGCTGGCAAGACGACGCTCGCGCTGGCGACGCATGGTGGCAATGATGCAAGCCTATTTAGACAATAGCGGACACGTGTACCACCCGTGTCCTGACTGGCCGCAGTTGTGGCAGACAAGGCAGGCGTTGTCGGATCCGCTAGACTGCTGCTGAGGGCTCTTGGCCTTCTTGTCCCTGCGCTTCTTCCCGCCAAATGGGGTGGCGCCAAAAGACGCTGCTACTACTGGTGCGGCAACGGCCATGGAGGCAACGACACGAGAGGCAAGGGACTCTGTGCGATGGGTGTGTGACTCCTGACAAGCCTCTTCGATGTGGAGGAAGAGCTCGTATGCCCATGACATGGGGGTACCCTGGGCAGCCATCACGTTGAGGATGTCCTTGGAATCATATATGAATACATCAGCGAAGGGCTCGGTGGCGCTGCATTTGACAGTAAAAAGGGTGTAGAGAGGGTGTGGTGTGGCGTCTCCGAGGTGGCGCAGGATGTCCTCTGTACGCTGCCAATAGGAGGTGACCATCTCGGTCTCCCCCATGCAGAGGGAGTTGAACTCCCGGATCAGGCGGCTGGTCTTGACGTCACTAGACAGGCAATGAGGGCGCGTGAGTACGTGCCACATCGTTGCCGGGTCAGGAAGAGCGCCACTGGTGAGGTCGTTGAGGAAAGGCTCAAGGGCGAGATGTACAGTTGGAGGGGCCACCAGGATGAGGGCACGCACTGCACGAACAGTGTCATGAACTTGGCCGGCCTGGTTGGAATCGAAGGGTAGAACATTGNCCGTTGCCGGGTCAGGAAGAGCGCCACTGGTGAGGTCGTTGAGGAAAGGCTCAAGGGCGAGATGTACAGTTGGAGGGGCCACCAGGATGAGGGCACGCACTGCACGAACAGTGTCATGAACTTGGCCGGCCTGGTTGGAATCGAAGGGTAGAACATTGTAGGAAGAGAAGCTCTCGCCCTATGCTTTGATCCGGAAGCTGAGCTCCTAGCTCTAGAACTGGTCACCAGCCTGAAGCGGTGGCAGCGAGGTTTCAAAGTCCTTTGGCCTGAGACCAGCACTTAGAGTGGGGTCGAGGACTAACGACATCGTCTACTATTGGTGTTGGGTGTGGTATCGCGCCAGGTACTGCGTGGCATAGGAGACCGCAAGGCTGGCGTACCCGGGTAGAAGAAAAGGTGCTTGCTGACTTTGTTGTTGCTGTTGTGGCGACTGTTGTTGTTGATGCTGAGACGGCTGTTGATGCTGCTACTATTGCAACTGCTGCTGCGGCAACGGTATTGGTAGCTACAGTGTCGCTACCTACCGTGTCAACATTGCGAGCTATTGGCGTAAGGCGGCGAGTGGATCTATCATCCCAGCATGACCTACGACATAGCCTGCGGGGTGTTGGTGGTGGTGGTGGTATTGCTAGTGCTGTTGCTATTGCTGCTTCTACTGTTGTTGTTGCTACTGCTATTGCTTCTATTGCTGTTGCTACTACAGTTGCTACTGTTGCTGCTGCTGCTGATGCTGTTCCTGTTGCTGTTATTGCTGCTTCTCTTACTATTGCAGCTGTCGCGACTGCTACTCTTGATGTTGTTGCAGCGGCGGCAACAGCTGCTACTACTGCTATAACTGCTACACTTGTTGCAGGAAGGGGGATCCTCCAAGAGAGGAGAACCTCTCTTTGTTGTCTGCCATGGTGTTTTGGTCCCCTCCTTGTTCCCCCCATTTCTTATGCTGTTGATGTCAGCAGTGACTCCAGCAGTGTCGTATTCCTAGGATGGTTGTCGTTAGCAGCTGTTGTTGTCTTATCTGTAGGGTTGCTACTGTAGTTTTTTTTTCTTGTTTTTGCTGCTGACGTCAGCCGTAACGTTAGCGGTGACGTCAGCTCAGGATGGCTAACATCAGCAACGATGGTTGTTGGAGCCACTGTTGTGTCAGCTCCAGGGCTGCTGCTGCTGCTCTTACTGCTGTTGTATCTACTACTGCTATCGCTTTTGCTACTGCTGCCGCTGTTAATCGGTTGCTGCATTTGTTCTTGCTGCTATTCCTCCTATTGCTGCTGTTGCAACTGTTTGTTGTAGTAGCAGCTGCTACTAATACTACTAGTTGCTGCTGCTACTATGACTATTGTTGCTACTGCTACTATTGCTGCTGGTCTGCGGTTGTTCTTGCTGTTTGCTCCTACTACTGTGGCTGTTGTTACAACAGGAGCTAATACTATTGCCGATGTTGCTATTGCAACAGCACTTGCTCCTGCGACTGCTACCGATGAGATGCTGCATGGTGTTGCGACTTCTCTGGCTGCTACAGCGGTTGTGGTGGCTGTGGCCACTGTAGGGCCGCCTGCGGGGTGGAGGATTTATTTTGTGTTTCCCGTTTCTTTCCTTTGTTTTTTACAGTGAGTTCACTGCTCACTATGAGTAGTGAGGTGTGTGTAGCGAACTCGTTGCATACTACCTGCTACTCGGTGCGAGCAATAAGCAGCTCGCTTGTTGCAAGCAACAGGATGTGAGCAGCTACAGCTGTTGCTGATGTTGGCCGCAACTGCAGTTGCTGGCTGCTATTGGCTGCTGCTGCTGGTGATTTTGGTGTAGCCGGCTCCTGGTGCTGCTTGTTGCTATTGCTACTACAGTTAACTGCTGCCACTACTCGCTACTTTTGCTACTACAGTTGGCTATTACTGCTACTACGCATTGCTGCTGTTGCAAGCTACTACTGCTGGCTGCTGCTGCTACTTTCTACCGCGGGCTGCTACTGTTGCGAGTTGCTGTTGCTCCCAGCTGCTGCTACTGCGCATGGTTGTTGCTGGTTGCAGCTGCCACTGCTCACTGCTGTTGCTTGATCCTGCTACCAGTCACTGCACCTAGATTGACGTCGTCACGTGCGTCGTGGCCAACAGGTGCCTGACACCACTGCACTAAGACACGTGTCAATGCGCCGAATAGCAACAGTCTAGAAAATGGGTCCTGACATGGGAGGCCGTCAACCGCTCTTGGTATTGCAACCAAGATAACATATCACCCTCGAACGCAGGATCCACACTTTAGGTTCATTTGGTTTGCAACCTCACGAAGTCCGCATGTTGGTCTTTAGTGTCTACATTTGGTTGGACACTCTGTGAGGAGTCTCAAGGGCAAGAACTGTAAATGGATGCATGCAAGGTATATGCTTTTATACGTGCAGAGCTTTGCTAAAGCTTCTGCTTGTCGTGGCTCCACTGGAACCAACCTCAACCTACAGTCCTACTTGGCGCGTCCTTAGATCGCCAAGTGTCATCCTCAAGGCAGGCTCTTGTAAGCTTCCTAGAAGCTTCCTGTCCTAGTTTTGCCCACAAAGAAAACTGCGGCCGTCGCGGGGTTTGAACCCGCGACCTCTCGTTTGAGACTCCGGTGCCTATTCAACCAAGCCAAAAAGGTATGGTTCCTATGATGAGCCACAGGAGACATACCCATTATGGGCAGTGCATTCCTGGCCCATCTCAGAGCAGACCAAGGGGACATACTCCATAGAGCAGTGCATGCCTTGTCTGTATGTGTAGCTAGCCAGCTAGGCAGTGGACAAGGTGCATACTATTTCAACAAATCTCTCCCTTGCA
Organism: Penium margaritaceum; assembly: GCA_023375785.1. NCBI lineage: Eukaryota > Viridiplantae > Streptophyta > Zygnematophyceae > Desmidiales > Peniaceae > Penium > Penium margaritaceum. The sequence goes on along the minus strand of SZWC01019316.1, from coordinate 11,062 downwards.
CCTCTGTCCATCTGTCGCTTACTGGGCTCCATCAATGCCTTGGAGCTCACCCTTCCTCTGCCGCACTCCTCATGGCGAATCCACAAATGCCTGCATAATGCAAGTCGCTCTCCAGCGACTTATTCATGCAGTCAGCAAGCATGCTCTTTGTTCCGCAGTGCTGCAAGTCCACCACATTCTTCATGACCAGGTCACGTGAGTAGTGGTAACGTATGTCGATGTCTTCAGCCATCGACATGGCGCTCATGTTGTCCACGTGTACGACCGTGGCATCCTTCTGTGGCACTGTCACTTCGCCAAGCAGGCTGCACAGCCATTGAGTCTCCTTGCACACCTCAGACAGAGCAACGTACTCTGCCTCAGCCGTGGACACGGAAACACAATCCTGCCTCCTGCTGGCCCATGAGATGGTAGCGCCATTCAAGATGCACACGTATCCAGAGGTGGATTTCCTGTCATCGAGATTCCTCCCCAGTCAGCGTCGGTGTAGCACTTCAGGCGAAGGGGGTCCGTTCCTTCTTGGCCTCCAAGGACGAGGCCCATGTGACGTGTCTTTTGCAGGTAGCGCAAAATGCGCTTGATTTCCTGCCAATGTTGTGGCCCAGGGTTGGCCACGAATCTGCTCACTTGTCCCACAGCATAGCACATGTCCGGACGAGTTCCTACCATGGCGTACATGATGCTACCCACGGCGGACTAGTAGGGGATGTCTCAAATCTCCATTTTTTCTGCTTCGTTGCTTGGCGACATGGAGGCCTTCAGCTTTGTATCGGTCGTCATTGGGGTGCTGACAGGTTTGCAGTCTTCCATGTGGTAGTACTTTAGTACCTCACCAATGTATTTGGTTTGGTTGAGTTCGATGGTGCCAGCTACTCGGTTGCGGTGGATGGCAATCCCAAGGTAGTACTCAAGAGGACCCATGTCCTTTATCTTGAACCTTTTAATGAGGTCAGACTTCAGCTCATCCAGCAGCTCGACAGAAGACGAGCAAATGTTCAGATCATCCACGTACAGCGCAACCAGCATCAGCCCTCTGCCATCATCGCGCACGTAAATGCTCGGGTCATTTTGGTAATGCACAAAGGAGAGGCCGGCATGAAACCGTCCATCTCTTTGTACCACATTCTTGGGGCCTGTTTCAGCCCATATAGCGCTTTCACCAACTTGCACACCTTGCCCTTGGGAGCTTTGACTCCTTTGCACACCTCCATCAGCACTTCCTTGCCAAGCTTTCCATAAAGGAAAGCTGTCCTGATGTCCATCTGGTGTATCTTCAAGTTCTTTGCAGCTGCAATGCCAAGGAGAGAGCGGATGGAGGCAAAGGTGACGACGGGCGTGAACGTCTCATCATACTCGGAGCCCGGGTGTTGAGAGAACCCCTTAGCCACTACCCTTGCCTTGAACTTGTCGATGCTGCCGTCTTGCTTCTTCTTCACTCGGAGGACCCACTTGGATCCCACCACGTGGGCCTTGTCGGGTCTATCCACCAGCACCCACATGCTGTTCTCGGCAATGGACGCGAGCTCGCTGTCCACTACCTCCTTCCACTTGGCCGCATCTGGGCCATTCATAGCCTTCGCCACTATGGATGGCTCTCCCTGAGCCATGCACGACCAGCTAAGGCTGGTCTAATCATCCTTATACTGCAAAGGTGCTCTCTTTGGTCGCAAACTGTGCCGGGGTAGTGGTGCGACTTCTTGCTTTGGTGTTGGTGCTTCCACAGGTGGTGGTTTGTCGTCGTCATTGTCGTCAGAAGAGTCATCAGACTCCAAGTCAGACTCAGGGGACCCAGACGCCTCACTATCCACGTCTATGTCAGATACCGCGTCATCCTCCGTAGCTGCTCTCCCATTCCCACATCCTGCTGGCAAAGCAAGCTACTTGTCGGGTGCTTGGTCTGCGGAATCAAGCAACACTATCCACTCTCCCGCTTTGGGAGCAAGTATCGGGTCCAGCAGCTCCCCCTTTTCAAAGGTGCGTTCATCAAACACGACATCGCGGCTCCTCACGAGCTTGCATGCTGCCTGGTCCCAAAGCCAATAGGCTTTGTGTGATATGTCGTACCCAACCATGACGCACTTCCTAGAGCCTGCGTCTAGCTTGCCTCCACCTTCTCCCGACTAGATCTTCACCCATGCAATTGACCCAAACACCTTGAGATGAGATACGTTGGGTTTCTTTCCCGACCATGCTTCTTGTGGGGTCTTCAGCTGCTTGTCCTGCTCCTTTCCACGCTTCCGCAAGGCGGTTGCTGGTGTGAGATCCAAGAGGTAGAAGGCCCTTGTTGTTGCTTCTGCCCAAAAGCGAGGTGGGAGATTGGCGTCGAAGAGCATGCTTTCCACCATGCCAAGTAGGGTCTGGTTCATCCTCTGGGCAACGCCATTGCTTTGGGGGCTCTATGGAATGGTTTGCTCGTGGCGGATGCCATGATGCTTGAGCCAAGGCTTGCATGCCTCGTACTCACCCCCGTTGTCACTATGGAGCGTCTTCACCTTCTTGGACGTTTGCCGCTCCACCATGGCGACGAACTCGAGGAGCTCCTTGACCTCTCCCTTTGTTTTGAGGAAGTAGATCCACAACTTGCGACTATGGTCGTCAATGAAGGTCAGGAAGTACTTGCTTCCTCTGTTAGACGATGTGCGGAAGGGTCCACACACATCACTGTGTATCAGCTCCAAGACATGCTCTGCTCGTTGACCTCCTCTCCCAAACGGCTTCTTCTTTGCCTTCGCTTGGAGGCATGGTTCACACAATGCACACCCTCCGCCATGCTTCATGGTGCACCCTTCCATTCCGCGGACTACCTCTTGCTCCTGTATCTTTTGCAGCGTGTTGTTGGCCACATGGCCAAATCTTCGGTGCCACAACTCATCGTCAGTGTCCTTGGTTGATGTGGCAGCCGCAGCTGTCGCCGGTGGTGCATCCTTTGGATCCGGTGCCACTGTCTTGGTGGCACATGCGATTCCCTCATCCGACGCCTTGGTGACTTTGGTTTGAAGCACGTAGAGGCCGTCGACTCTTGCAACTTGAAGCATGAGATTGTCTTTGGTGTACAATATCTGGATGTCCTCGTTTTTTAGGGCCACCGCTTCCTTGTTGGTGAACACCACTGTCATGTTGTTATCAGTGATTTGTGACACAGGCAGCAAGTTGGCAACGAAGGAGGGCATGTACACCACCTTTTGAAGGTTGAATGCCTTCTCCGCACCATTCACGTTGAACGTGATCACCTTGTCCCCTTTTTCCATGGCCTGGACGACGCCTCTGTTTGCATGTTTGATGCGCATGACAGATTCGGCCATGGAGGCAAATCCACCCATCTCGTTTGATGAGTGGTGGTTGGTGTCCAAGTCAAGGGCGAATGCCCCGGGCCTAAGGATCAGTGCGCCCTTCATGGGCAGCCCCCTAGCCATCATGTTGGTGAGCTCCTTCATCTCCTTTCCACCTTTGTTCCCGCCTTTCTTCTTAGGACTACGGTAGTCCCTAGTCCACTGCCCAGCCTTGCCACAGTTGTGACATTTTCCGGGCTTCTTGGAACTCTTCCCGCTACCATTGCCTTTCCCTCCTCCTCCACCGCTTCCGCTGTTGCCTTGACTGGAGCGAGAGCTTGCACCTTGTCCACCAAAGCGAGAGGCATAGGCTGAAATGTTTGCCTTACTACCACTGCGTCGCATGCACTCGTTGCGGACGTGTTCGGCAAGAGCCTCATACGTCATATCCGCCTCCTTCCAAACGCCAAATACGGTGATCAAGGACCCCCAGCTTTCTGGCAGCGCCATTAGAAGGATCATGGCACGCATGTTGGAGTCGAGATTCCATTCCATTTGCTGGACCTCTTGCAGTAGGTTATCGAACGTCTGCAAAAATGCGGGTATTGATTCTCCTTCGCTCACCCTCATTGACATCAACCTTTGGAAGATGAAGAGTCGGTTTGCCAGGGCATTCGATTGATGCAAGCGTGCGAGTTTTGCGTAGGCCTCGGCAGCCAACATGCATCCTGTGATGTGGGAGTGTTGAGTCTCGTTGATGGACGTCACAAGAATGGCGAGAGCCATGTTGTTCTTCATCGTCCATGCTGCAAGGTCAGCGGCATACGTCGTCACCGTCGCATCGGCGGGTGCTGTCTCGGTCCCTTTTAGGATGTCGAGGTAGCCACGCACGTTCATGCCAATCTCAAACTGCCATTTCCGCAAAGGAAAACCTGTCCCCGTGAATTTGGACATACCCGCCTCAAGGCGGGCTTGACTCGGATCCGCCATATTTGGCGGTTGCTCGTCTTCTCTGCTTCGCTGCTACTCTGCTTCGTTGAGGTCGATGAGGTTGATGAGGCTGCTGAATGCGACCGTTGTCAAAGGTGCAGTTGGTTTCGTTGCATACCCCTCCTGCTGATGATCGCCTAAGGCGATGGTGCCGTCGTGAGGAACGAACTCAGGGTCGTACCACCTTCTAAAAGGGGTAGAGCTTAATCTCGTTGGGGCTCGTGGGTATTGTCCAACATGGACAGAGCCGTTCCTCGTCCCCTAGTCCGCCACGTATGGACATCTACCTGAAGAAGCCGATGGAGCCGATGGAGCAGATGGAGCCGTCCGATGGTCGTGTCACTGTTGTACCTGTGCGCCCTACAAGACCACGTGCTAGTCGGTCTTGGAAGCGTGCCTTAGAACCAGAAGTGTAGGCCCGTAACCCTTTGTCAATGCGCCCAATAGCAACGGTCTAGAAAATGGGTCCCGACATGGGAGGCCGCCAACCGCTCTTGGTATTGCAACCAAGACAACATATCACCCTCGAACGAGGGATCCACACTTAAGGTTCATTTGGTTTGCAACCTCACAAAGTCCGCATGTTGGTGTTTAGTGTCTACCTTTGGTTGGACACTCTGTGAGGAGTTTCAAAGGCAAGAACTGTAAATGGATGTATGTAAGGTACAGTCTTTTATACTTGCAGAGCTTTGCTAAAGCTTATGCTTGTCATGGCTCCACTGGAGCCAACCTCAACCTACAGTCCTACTTGGCGCGTCCTTAGACCGCCAAGTGTCATCCTCAAGGCAGGCTCTAACAAGCTTCCTAGAAGCTTCCTGTCCTAGTTTTGCCCACAAAGAAAAATGTGACCGTCGTGGGGTTTGAACCCTCGACCTCTTGTTTGAGACTCCGGGGCCTATTCAACCAAGCCAAAAAGGTATGGTTCCTATGATGAGCCACAGGGGACATACCCATTATGGGCAGTGCATTCCTGGCCCATCTCAGAACAGACCAATGAGACATACTCCATAATGCACTGCATGCCTTGTCTGTATGTGTAGCTAGCCAGCTAGGCAGTGGACAAGGTGCATACTATTTCAACAACACGGCACTAGACATTTGCAGGCAGTACATGTAGCGACAGTGCCTGCCGGAGGCACGATTGTGGAAGAGGTCTGTCAATGGAGCTGAGCATGAGGGACCAGCAGACTGCGCGTGGGCATGAACATGTGTTGGCTCCACCGGCCGACACTCCACCAGCGTCGCATCTCGCAGTAAGTTATCTACACGCCGATGTACACAAGCCAGGAGGACACAACAGAGTATAAGTTGGAGATGTGAGAAAAAAATCAACTCTCCCTCCCTCCCTCCCTCC
>SZWC01019314.1:36272-53371 GCA_023375785.1 Penium margaritaceum | reverse complement strand
CCAGAGTTGTGCCAGAGTTGTGCCAGAGATGTGCCAGACTTGTACCAGAGTTGTGCCAGAGTTGTGCCAGAGTTGTGCCAGAGTTGTGCCGAAGTTGTGCCAGAGTTTTGCCAGAGTTATGCCAGAGTTCTGCCAGAGCTATTCCAGAGTTGTGCCAGAGTGGTGCTAGAGTTGTGCCACAGTTGTGCCTAATATGTGCTAGAGGTTTACCAGAGTTGTGCCAGATTTGTGCCAGAATTGTGCCAGAGTTGTGCAAGAATTGTACCTGACTTGTGCAAGAGTTGTGCCAGAGTTGTGCCAGAGTTTTCCCATAGTTGTGGCAAAGCTGTGGCAGAGTTGTGCCAGTATTGTGCCAGATTTGTGCCAGATTTGTGCCATAGTTGGGCCAGAATTGTGGCAGAATTTTATCAGAGTTGTACCAGAGTTGTGCCAGAGTAGTTCCAGAGTTGTGCCAGAGTTGTGCCAGAGTCGTGCTAGAGTTGTACCAGAGGAGTTCCACAGTTGCTCAGAGGATGAACCAGACCCTACTCGGCATGGTGCGAAGCATGCTCTTCGATGCCAAGCTCCCACCTTGTTTTTTGGCTTAAGCAGCATCAACGGCTTGCTACCTCTTGAACCTCACACCAGCGACCGCCTTGCGAAAGCGTGGAAAGGAGCAGGACAAGCAGCTGAAGACCCCACAAGAAGCATGGTCGGGAAACAAACCCAACGCATCTCATCTGAAGGTGTTTGGGTCAACTGCATGGGTGAAGATCTAGTCGGGAGAAGGTGGAGGCAAGCTGGACGCATGTTCCAGGATGTGTGTCATGGTTGGGTACGACACATCACACATTGTCTATCGGCTTTGGAGCCCGGCAGCAGGCAAGCTCGTGAGGAGCCGCGACGTCGTGTTTGACGAATGCACCCTTGGAAAGGGAGAGCTGCTGGATCCGATCCTTGCTCCCAAAGTGGGAGAGTGGATAGTGTTGCTTGAGTCGGAGACTAAGCAACCAACAACTGGCTCGCCTTGCCAGCAGGTGGTGCGAATGGAAGAGTAGCTGCAGTGGATGATGCAGCATCTGACATGGACGCGGATACCGAGGCATCCGGAGCTTCCGATTCTGACTTGGAGTCTGATGACTCTTCTGACGATGACGACGACGACAAACCACCACCCGTGGAAGCACTAGCACCAAAGCAAGAAGCCGTACCAACACCCTGGTGCAGTTTGCGACCAAAAAAAGCACCTTTACGGTATGAGGATGATTGGACCGGCCTTAGCTGGTCGTGCATGTCTCAGGGAGAGCCATTCACAGTGGTGGAGGCAATGAATGGCCCAGGTGCGACCAAGTGGAAGGAGGCAGTGGACAACGAGCTCGAATCCATTGCTGAGAACGTCACGTGGGTATTGGTGGATAGACCTGACAAGGCCCACGTGGTGGGATCCAAGTGGGTCCTTCGAGTGAAGAAGAAGTAAGACAACAACGTCGACAAGTTCAAGGCAAGGGTAGTGGCTAAGGGGTTCTCTTGACGCCCAGGCTCCGAGTACGATGAGACGTTCGTGCCCGTTGTGACCTTTGCCTCCATCCGCTCTCTCCTTGGCATTGCAGCTAAAACGAACCTGGAGATACACCAGATGGACGTCAAGACAGCTTTTCTTTATGGGAAGCTTGAAAAGGAAGTGCTGATGGAGGTGCCCGAAGGAGTCAAAGTTCCCAAGGGCAAGGTGTGCAAGTTGCTGAAAGTGCTCTACGGGCGGAAACAAGCCCCAAGGATGTGGTACAAATAGATGGACGGTTTCATGACCGGTCTCTCCTTCGCGCATTGCCATAATGACCCAAGCATGTATGTGCGCAATGATGGGAGAGGGCTGATGCTGGTTGCGCTGTACGTGGATGATTTGATCATGTGCTCGTCTTCGGTCGAGCTGCTGGATGGGCTGGATTCTGACCTCAGCAAAAGGTTCAAGATGAAGGGCATGGGTCCTCTCGAGTACTACCTTGGGATCGCCATCCACCGCAACTGAGTAGCAGGTACCATCAAACTCAACCAAACCAAATACATCGGTGAGAACCGAAGCGCTACCACACGGAAGACTGCAAACCTGTCAGCACCCCAATGACGACTGATACGAAGCTGAAGGCTTCCATGTCGCACAGTAACGAAGCAGAACAAAGGGAGATGCAAGACATCCCCTACCAGTCCGCCGTGGGTAGCCTCATGTACGCCATGGTATGGACTCGTCCGGACATCTGCTATGTTGTGGGACAAGTGAGAAGATTCCTGGCCAACCCTGGGCCACAACATTGGCGGGCAGTCACGCACATCTTGCACTACCTGCAGAAGACACGTCACATGGACCTTGTCCATGGAGGCCAAGAAGGAAAGGAACCTCTTCGCCTGAATTGCTACACCGACGCTGACTGGGGAGGAAATCTTGACGACAGGAAATCCACCTCTGGATACATGTGCATGTTGAATGGCACTGCCATGTCATGGGCCAATAGGAAGCAGCATTGTGTTTTCGTGTCCACGGCTGAGGCAGAGTACGTTGCTCTGTCTGAGTTGTGCAAGGAGACTCAATGGATGCGCAGCCTGCTCGGCGATATAACAGTGCCACAAAAGGACGCAATGGTCGTACACATGGACAACATGAGTGCCATCTCTATGGCTGAAGATGAGATTATCTCCCGGCGAACGAAGCACATCAACATACGTTACCACTACTCACGTGACCTGGTCATGAAGAACGTGGTGGACTTGCAGCACTGCAGAACGAAGAGCATGCTTGCTGATTGCATGACCAAGCCACCGGAGAGTGACTTGCATTATGCAGGCATTTGTGGATTTGGCATGAGGAGTGCGGCAAAGGAAGGGTGAGCCCCAAGGAATTGACGGAGCCCAGTAAGCGCCACATGGACAGAGGTGCAAGGGAGAGATTTGTTGAAATAGTATGCACCTTGTCCATTGCCTAGCTGGCTAGCTACACATATAGACAAGGCATGCACTGCTCTATGGAGTACGTCCCCTTGGTCTGTTCTGAGATGGGACGGGAATGCACTACCCATAATGGGTATGTCCCCTGTGGCTCATCATAGGAACCATACCTTTTTGGCATGGTTGAATAGGCACCAAAGTCTCAAACGAGAGGTTGCGGGTGCAAACACCACGATGGCCACAATTTTCTTTGTGGCACAAACTGAGACAGGAAGCTTCTAGTAAGCTCACTAGAGCCTAGCTTGAGGATGACACTTGGCGGTATAAGGACGCGCCAAGTAGGACTGTAGGTTGAGGTTGGCTCCAATGGAGCCACTACAAGCAGAAGCTTTAGCAAAGCTTTGCAAGTATAAAAGCATGTACCTTGCTTGCATCCATTTAGATTTATTGCCTTTGAGACTCTTCACAGAGTGTCCAACCAAAGGTAGACACTAAAGACCAACATGCAGACTTCGTGAGGTTGTCTTGGGCTTGCTCCAGTCGTCTTGGACGTGCTTCCGCTGTCTCGGCCTTGCTCTAGTCTTCTTGGGCTTGCTCTATTTGTCCTGGCATTGCTCCAGTTTTCTTAAGCTTGCTCCAGCTGTCTTGGACTTGTCTAGTATTCCAGGACTTGCTCCAGTTTTCTTGGGCTTGCTCCAGTTGTCTTGGGCTTGCTCCAGTTGTCTTGGACTTGCTCCAGTTGTCTTGGGCTTGTTCCAGTTCTATTGGGCTTGCTCCAGTTTTCTTTGCCTTGCTCCAGTTGTCTTGGGACTGCTCAAGTTGTCTTGGGCTTGCTCCAGTTGTCTTGGCGTTGCTCTAGTTTTCTTGGGCTTGCTCCATTTGTATATCGCTTGCTCTAGTTGTCTTGGGGTTGCTCCAGTTGTCTTGGCCTTGCTCCAGTTCTCTTTGGCTTGCTCCATTTTATTGGCCTTTCTCAAGTTGTCTTTGCATTGCTCCAGTTATCTTGGCTTGCTTCAGTTGTCTTGGGCTTGCTCCAGTTGTCTTGGGCTTGCTCCAATTGTCTTGGACCCTCTTCCATTGTCTTGGCCTTGCTCTAGTTTTCTTGGACTTGCTCTAGTTGTCCTGGCATTGCTCCAGTTTTCTTGGGCTTACTCGGGCTGTCTTGGACTTGTCTAGTTGTCCTGGACTTGCTCCAGTTTTCTTGGGCTTGTCTCAGTAGTCTTAACCTTACTCCCGTTGTCTTGGACTCGCTCCAGTTGTCCTGGGCTTGCTCCAGTTGATTTGGGCTTGCTCCAGTTGACTTTGCCTTGCTCCAGTTGTCTTAGGATTACTCCAGTTGTCTTGGGCTTGCTCATGTTGTCTGTGCATTTCTCTACTTGTCTTTGCCTTGCTGCAGGTGTCTTGGGCTTGCCCCCGATATCTTGCGCTTGCTCCACTTGTCTTGGCCTTGCTCCAGTTGTCTTGGGCTTGCTCCAGTTTTATTGGGCGTGCTCTAGTTGTCTTCGTCTTGCTCCAGTTATCTTGGCATTGATCAAGTTGTCTTGGCCTTGCTCCAGTTGTATGGGGTTTGCTCCAGTTGTATTGACCTTGCTTCAGTTGTCTTGGGCTTGCTCTAGTTGTCTTGGCCTAGCTCCAGCTGTCTTGGGCTTGCTCCAGTTGTCTTGGCCTTCTCCAGTTGTCTTGGGCTTACTTCACTTGTCTTGGGCTTGCTCCAGTTCTCTTGGACTTGCTCCAGTTCTCTTCAACTTGCTCCGGTTGTCTTGGACTTGCTCCAGTTGTCTTGGGCTTGCTCAAGTTGTCTTGGGCTTGCTCCAGTTGTAATGCAATTTCTTCAGTTGTCTTGCGATTGCTCCACTTGTCTTGGCCTTGATCCAGTTGTCTTGGGATTGCTACAGTTGTCTTGGACTTGCTGCAGTTGTCTTGAGCTTTGCTGCAGTTGTCTTGGGCTTGCTCTAGTTGTCTTGGTGTTGCTCCAGTTGTCTTGGGTTTTCTCCAGTTGTCTTGGGCTTGCTCCAGTTGTCCTCGCCTTGCTCCAGTTGTCTTGGATTTGCTCCACTTGTCTTTGGCTTATACGAGCTGTCTTGGGCTTGCTCCCATTGTCTTTGGCTTGCTCCAGTTGTATTGGGTTTGCGACAGTTTTCTTGGGCTCGCCCCAGTTGCTTTGGCATTGCTCCAGTTGTCTTGGGCTTGCTATAGTTGTCTTGGGCTTTCTCCAATTGTTCTAGCCTTGCTCCAGTTGTCTTGGCCTTGCTCCCGTTCTCTTGGCCTTGCTCCAGTTGTCTTCGGCTTGCTGTAGTTGTCTTGGCCTTGCTCCAGTTGTCTTGGGCTTGATCCAGTTGTCTTGGCCTTGCTCCAGTTGTCTTGGGCTTGCTCCAGTTCTCTTGGACCTGCTCTTGTTGTCTTCGACTTGCTCCAATTGTCTTGGGCGTGCTCCAGTTGTCTTAGACTTGCTCCAGATGTCTTGGACGTGCTCTAGGTCTCTTGGGCTTGCTCCAGTTTTCTTGGCCTTGCTCCTGTTGTCTTAGGCTTGCTCCAGTTATATTGGCCTTGCTCCAGGTGTCCTGTGCTTGCTTCAACTGTCTGAGCCTTGCTCCAGTTGTATTGGCCTTGCTATAGTTGTCTTGGGCCTGCTCCAGTTGTCTTAGCCTTTCTCTTGTTGTCTTTGGCTTGCTTTAGATGTCTTGGCTTGCTCCAGTTGTCTTGGGCTTGCCCGAGTTTTCTTGGGCTTGCTCCAGTCGTCTTGGACTTGCTTCCATTGTCTTCGTCTTGCTCCAGTTGTGTTGGGTTTGCTCCAGTTGTCTTGGCCTTGCTCCAGTTACCTTGGGCTTGCTCCAGTTGTCTTGGCTATGCTCAAGTTGTCCTGGGCTTTTTCCAGTTGTCTTGGGATTGCACCATTTATCTTGGCATTGCCCCATTTGTCTTGGCCTTGCTCTGATTCTCTTGGGGTGAGTCTAGTTCTCTTGCGCTTCCTCCAGGTTTCTTAGCCTTGTTCCAGTTTTCTTTGACTTTCTGTAGTTGTATTGGGCTTGCTCCAGTTGTCTTGGCTTTGCTCCAGTCGTCTTGGGCTTGCTCCAGTTGTCTTAGGATTGCTCCACTTGTCTTGGGCTTCCTCCAGTTGTCTATTTGTTGCTCCAGTATCTTGGCCTTGGTCTAAGTTTCTCAGGCTTGTCCTAGTTGTCTTGGACTTGCTCCAGTTGTCTTGGGCCTTCTCCAGTTGTCTTGGGTTTGCTCCAGTTTTCTTGGACTTTCTCTAGTTATCTTGGGCGTGCTCCAGTTGTCTTGGCATTGCTCCAGCTTTTGTAGGCTTCCTCCAGTTGTCTTGGCCTTTCTCCAGTTTTCTTGGGCTTGCTCCAGGTTTCTTGGGCTTGCTCTAGTTGTGTTGGGCTTGCTCCAGTTGGTTTGGCCTTGCTCCAGTTGTCTTGGTCTTGATCCAGTTGTCTTGGCCTTTCTCCAGTTGTCTAGGGCTTGCTCCAGTTGTCTTCGCCTTGCTCCACTTGTCTTAGGCTTGCTCTAGTTGTCTTGGCCTTGCTCCAGTTGTCGTGGGCTTCCTCCAGTTGTCTTGGCCTTTCTCCAGTTGTCTTGGGCTTGCTCGAGTTGTCTTGGGCTTGCTCCTGTTGTCTTTGACTTGCTCCAGTTGTCTTGGACTTGCTCCAGGTGTCTTGGTCTTTCTTAAATTGTCTTCGGCTCGCTCCAGTTGTCTTGGGCTTACTCCAGTTGTATTCCGCTTGCTCCAGTTGTCTTGGGATTGCTCCGGTTGTCTTGGCCTTGCTCTAGTTGTCTTGGGCTTGCTCCAGTTGTCTTTGACTTGCTTCAGTTGTCTTGGGTTGCTCTAGTCTTCTTAAGCTTGCGCCAGTCTTCTTTGCCTTGCTCCAGTTGTCTTGGGCTTGCCCCAGTTTTCCTGGGCTTCCTCCAGTTGTTTTAGGCCTTCTCCCTTGGTCATGGGCTTGCTCCAGTTCTCTTGGTCTTACTCCACTTGTCTTGGGCTTGGTCCACTTGTCTTGGTGATGCTCCAGTTTTCTTGGGCTTGCTCAAGTTGTCTTGGATTTTCTCCAGTTGTCTTGGGCTTGCTCCAAATGTCTTGGCGTTGCTCCAGGTGTCTTTGCCCTTCTCTAGTTGTCTTGAGCTTGGTCTAGTTGTTTCTGGCTTGCTCTAGGTGACATGGGCTTGCTCTAGTTGTCCTGGACTTGCTCCAGTTGTCTTGAGTTTGCTCCAAGTGTCCTGGCCTTGCTCCAGTTGTCTTGGGCTTGCTGTAGTTGTCTTGGGATTGCTCCAGTTGTTTTGGGCTTGCTACACTTGTCTTGGCCTTGATCCAGTTTTCTTGGCCTTGCTCCAGTTGTCTTGGACTTGCCCTAGTTGTCTTGGGCTTGCTCCAGTTGTCTTGGGCCTGCTCTAGTTATCTTGGGCTTGCTCTAATTCTCTTGGACTTGCTCCAGTTGTCTTGGGCTTGCTCAAGTTATCTTGGCCTTGCTCCAGATGTTCTGGGCTTGCTTTAGTTGTCTTTGGATCGCACCAGTTTTTTTGGGCCAACTCAAGTAGTCTTGGCACTGCTCCGGTTGTCTTAGCCTTGCTCTAGTTGTCTTGGGATTACTCCAGTTGTCTTGGGCTTGCTCGAGGTGTCTAGGGCTTGCGCCAGTTGTCTTGGCGTTGCTAGAGTTGCCTTGGGCTTGCTCTAGTTGTCTTAGGCTTGCTCCAGTTTTCTTTGCTTTGCTCCAGTTGTCTCTGGCTTGCTCCACTTGTCCTGGGCTTGCTCAACTTGCCTTGGGCTTGCTTCAGTTGTCCTGGCCTTGCTCCAGTTGTCTTTGCCTTGCTCCAGTTGTCTTGGGGTTGCTCCAGTTGTCTTGGGCTTGCTCAAGTTGTCTTGGGCTTGCTCCAATTCTCTTGGGCTTGCTCCAGCTGACTTGGGCTTGCTCCACTTGTCAAGGCCTTGCTCCACTTTTCTTAGGCTTGCCCCAGTTTCCTTGGGCTTTCTCCAGTTTCCTTGGCCTTGCTCGAGCTGTCTTGGGCTTGCTCCAGTTGTCTTGGGCTTGCTCCAGTTGTCTTGGACTTGCTCTCATTGTCTTGGGCTTGCTGCAGTTGTCTTGGCCTTGCTCTTGTTCTCTTGGTCTTACTCCAGTTGTATTGGGCTTGCTCCAGTTGTCTTGGCCTTGCTCAGGTTTTCTTTGGCCTGCTGCAGTTGTTCTTGGATTGCTTCAGTTTTCTTGGCCGTGCTCCAGTTGTCTTGGGCTTGGTCCATTTATCTTGGGCTTGCTCCAGTCTTCTTGGCCGTGCTCTAATTGTATGGGGCTTGCTCCAGTTGTCTTGGGCTTGCTCCAGTTGTCTTGGCCTGGCTCAAGTTCTCTTGGGCTTGGTCCAATTGTCTTGGGATTGCTCCAGTTGTCTTGGCCTTTCTCCATTTGTCTTGGGCCTGCTCCAGTTGTCTTGGGCTTGCTCTAGTTGTCTTTTGCTTGCTCCAATTGTCTTGGCCTTGCCCCAGTATTCCTGGCATTGCTCCAATTGTATTGGGCTTGCTCCAGTTATCTTTGGCTTGCTACAATTCGCTTGGGCTTGCTCGAGTTGTCTTGGGCTTCCTCCAGTTGTATTGGACTTACGCCAATTGTCTTTGACCTGTTCCAGTTCTCTTGGTCTTTCTCCAGTTGTTTTGGCTTGCTCTAGCTGTCTTGAGTTTCCTCTAGTTGTTGTGGGATTGCTCCTGTTGTCTTGGCCATACTCCAGTTGTCTTGGGCTTGCTTGTTGTGTATTGGCCTTGCTCCACTTCTGTTGGCATTGCTCCAGCTGTGTTGGCCTTGCTCCAGTTCTATGGTGTTTTTTTCAATTGTATTGACCTTGCTCCAGTTGTCTTGGGCTTTCTCTAGTTGTCTTGGCCTTAATCCAGCTGTCTTGGGCTTGCTCCAGTTGTCTTGGCCTTCTCCAGTTGTCTTGGGCTTGCTCGAGTTTTCTTGGGCTTGCTCCAGTTGTCTTGAACTTGCTCCAGTTCCCTTAGGCTTGCTCCAGTTATCTTGGACTTGCTCCAATTTTCTTGGGCTTGCTTGAGTTGTCTTGGGCTTGCTCCAGTCATATTGCAGTTGCTCCAGTTGTCTTGGGCTTGCTCCACTTGTCTTGGCCTTGATAAAGTTGTCGTGGGCTTGCTCCAGTTACCTTGGACTTGCTGCAGTTGTCTTGGGCTTGCTGCAGTTGTCTTGGGCTTGCTCCAGTTGTCTTGGGTTTGCTCCAGTTATCTTGTGTTTTCTCCAGTTTTCCTCTTCCTGCTCCAGTTGTCTTTGATTTGCTCCAGTTGTCTTTGGCTTACGCCAGCTGTCTTGTCTTGCTCCAGTTGTCTTGGGCTCGCTCCAGTTGTATTGGGTTTTTGACAGTTGTTTTGGCTTGCTCCAGTTGTCGTGGGCTCGCCCCAGTTACCTTGGCATTGCTCCTGTTGTTTTGGGCTTGCTAAAGTTGTCTTGGGCTTGCTCCAGCTGTTTTGGCCTTGCTCCAGTTGTCTTGGCCTTGCTCCAGTTTTCTTGGCCTTGCTCCAGTTGTCTTGGGCTTGCTCTAGTTGTCTTGGCCTTGCTCCAGTTGTCTTGGGCTTGCTTTAGTTGTCTTGGTCTTGCTCCAGTTGTATTGGGCTTGCTCCAGTTCCTTTGGACTTGCTCCAGTTTTCTCAGGCTTGCTCCAGTTGTATTTCCCTTGCTCCAGGTGTCTTGGGCTTGCTCCATGTGTCTTAGCCTTGCTCCAGTTGTATTGGCCTTGCTATAGTTGTCTTGGGCTTGCTCCTTTTGTCTTGGCCTTTCTCTAGTTGTCTTTGGCTTGCTCCAGATGTCTTCCCTTGCTCCAGTTGGCTTGGGCTTGCGAAAGTTTTCTTCAGCTTGCTCGAGTTGTCTTGGACTTGCTTCCGTTTTCTTGACCTTGCTGCAGTTGTCTTTGGTTTGCTCAAGTTTTCTTGGCCTCGCTCCAGTTGCCTTGGGCTTGCTCCAGTTGTCTTGGACTTGCTCTAGTTGTCGTAGACTTCCTCCAGTTGTCTTAGGCTTGCTCCAGTTGTCTTGACCTAGCTACAGTTGTCTTGGACTTGCTCTAGTTGTTTTTGGATTGCTCCAGTTGTCTTAGGCTTGCTCCAGTTGTCTTTGCCTTGCTCCAATTTTCTTGTGCGTGCTCCAGTTGTCTTGGCCTTGCCCCAGTTGTCTTGGGCTTGCTCCAGTTGTCTTGGGCCTGCTCCAGTTTTCTTGGGCTTTCTCCTGCTTTATTGGACATGCTCCAGTTGTCTTGGGCTTGCTCCAGTTGTCTTGGCTATGCTCCAGTTATCTTCGGCTTGCTCCAGTTGTCTTGGTAATGCTCCAGTTGTCTTGGGCTTGCTCCAGTTTTCTTTGCGGTGCCCTAGTTGTTTTGGCCTTGCTCCAATTGTCTTGGGGTTGGTCCAGTTGTCTTGGGCTTGCTCCAGGTGTCTTGGACTTGCTACACTTGTCTTGGACTTGCTGTAGTTTTTCTGGGCTCGATTTGTCTTGGCTTTGCTCCAGTTGTCCTGGGCTTGCTCAAGTTCTCTTCGGATTGCTCCACTTTTCTTGGGCTTCCTCCGGTTGTCTAGGCGTTGCTCTAGTTGTCTTGGCCTTGTTCCAGGTTTCTCGGGCTTGCCCCAATTGTCTTGGACTTGCTCCAGTTGTTTCGGGCCTGCTCCAGTTTTCTTGGGCTTACCTCCGTAGTCTTGGATTTGCTCCAGTTGTCTTGGGCTTGCTCCAGCTGTCTTAGCATTGCTCCAGTTTTCTTGGGCTTCCTCCAGTTTTCTTGGCCTTGCTCTTCTTGTCTTGGGCTTGCTCCAGTTTTCTTGCGCTTGCTCTAGTTGTCTTAGGCTTGCTCCAGTTGTCTTGGCCTTGCTCCAGTTGTCTTGGCCTTGATCCAGTTGTCTTGGCCTTTCTCCAGTTGTCTGGGGCTTGCTCCAGTTTTCTTGGCCTTGCTCAAGTTGTTTTGGGCTTGCTCTAGTTGACTTGGCCTTGCTCCAGTTGTCTTCGGCTTGGACCACATGTCTTGGGCTTGCTCCTCTTGTCTTGGGCTTGCTCGAGTTGTCTTGGCCTTGCTCCAGTTGTCTTGGGCTTGCTCTTGTTGTCTTGGCCTTGCTCCAGTTGTCTTGGGCTTGCTCCAGTTCCTTTGGACTTGCTCCAGTTTTCTTAGGCTTGCTTCAGTTGTATTTCCCTTGCTCCAGGTGTCCTGGGCTTGCTCCAGCTGTTTTAGCTTTGCTCCAGTTCTATTTGCCTTGCTATAGTTGTCTTGGGCTTGCTCCAGTTGTCTTTGCCTTTCTCTAGTTGTTTTTGGCTTGCTCCAGATGTCTTGGCTTGCTCCAGCTGTCTTGGGCTTGCTCAAGTTTTCTTTGGCTTGCTCCAGTTGTCTTGGACTTGCTTCCGTTGTCTTGGCCTTGCTCCAGTTGTCTTGGGTTTGTTCAAGGTTTCTTGGCCTTGCTCCCGTTGCCTTGGGCTTGCTCCAGTTTTCTCGGACTTACTATAGTTGTCCTTGACTTCCTCTAGTTCTCTTGAGCTTTCTCTTGTTGTCTTGATCTAGCTCTAGTTGTCTTGGACTTGCTCCCATTGTCTTGGGCTTGCTCCAGTTGTCTTGAGCTTGCTCTAGTTGTCTTTGCCTTGCTCGAAATGTGTTGTGCGTGCTCTAGTTGTCTTGGCCTTGCCCCAGTTGTCTTGGGCTTGCTCCAGTTGTCTTGGGCCTGCTCCAGTTTTCTTGGGCTTTCTCCTGTTCAATTGGACTTGCTCCAGTTGTCTTGGGCTTGCCCCAGTTGTCTTGGCTATGCTCCAGTTGTCTTGGGCTTGCTGGAGTTGTCTTTGGAACGCTCCAGTTCTCTTGGGCATGCTCCAATTGTCTTGGGCTTGCTGCAGTTGTATTGGGCTTGCTCCAGTTGTCTTCGGAATTCTCCGGTTGTCTTGGGCGTGCTCCAGCTGTCTTGGCATTGCTCCATTTGTCTTAAACTTCCTCCAGTTGTCTTGGCCTTGCGCTTGTTGTCTTGGGCTTGCTCCAGTTTTCTTTGGCTTGCTCTAGTTGTCTTAGGCTTGCTCCACTTGTCTTGGCCATGCTTCAGTTGTCTTGGCCTTGATCCAGTTGTCTTGGCCTTTCTCCAGTTGTCTGGGGCTTGCTCCACTTGTCTTGGTCTTGCTACAATTGTCTTGGGGTTGCTATAGTTGTCTTGGCCTTGCTCCAGTTGTCTTCGGCTTGGACCAGATGTCTTGGGCTTGCTCCAGTTGTCTTGGGCTTGCTCCAGTTGTCTTGGGCTTGCTCCAGTTGTCTTGGAATTGGTCCAGTTCTCTTGGAATTTCTCCAGTTGTCTTCAACTTCCTTCAGTTGTCTTGGGCTTGCTCAGTTGTCTTGGGCTTGCTTCAGTTGTATTGCGCTTGCTCCTGTTGTCCTGGGCTTGCTACTGTTGTTTTGGCCTTGCCCAAGTTTTCTTGGACTTTCTCCAGTTGTCTTGGGCTTGCTCCAGTTTTCTTGAGCTTGCCCCAGTTGTCTTTGCCTTGCTCGAGGAGTCTTGGGCTTGCCCCAGTTTTCATAGGCTTGCTCCAGTTGTATTGGGCCTGCTCCTGTGGTCTTGGGCTTGCTCCAGTTCTCTTGGACTTGCTCCAGTTGTCGTGCGCTTGCTCCAGTTGTCTTGGCCATGCTCCAGTTGTTTTGGGCTTGCTCAGGTTGTCTTGGATTTGCTCCTGTTGTCTTGGGCTTGCTCCAACTGTCTTGGCATTGCTCAAGTTGTCTTGGCCCTTCTCCAGCTGTCTAGAGCTTGCTGTAGTTGTCGTGGGCTAACTTCAGGTGACTTGGGCTTGCTCCAGTTGTCATGGACATGCTCCAGTTATCTTGGGCTTGCTCGAGGTATCCTGGCCTTGCTCCAGTTGTCTTGGGCTTGCTCAAGTTGTCTTAGGATTGCTCCAGATGTTTTAGGCTTACTCTAGTTGTCTTGGACATGCTCGAGGTGTCTTGGACTTGCTCTAGTTGTCTTGGCTTCGCTCCAGTTGTTGTCGGCTTGCTCCAGTTTTCTTGGGATTTTTCTAGTTGTCTTGGGCTTGCTCAAGTTGTCTTGGCGTTGCTCCGGTTGTCTTAGCCTTCCTCCAGTTGTCTTGGCCTTGCTCCTGTTGTCTCCGTCTCGCTCCAGGTGTCTAGGGCTGGCTTCAGTTGTCTTGGGCTTGCTTTAGTTGTCCTGGCCTTGCTTTAGTTGTCTTGGGCTTTCTCCAGTTGTCTTGGGCTTGATCCAGTTTTCTTGGGTTTGCCCCAGTTGTCTTTGAATTGCTCCAGTTGCCTTGGGCTTGCTCCAGTTGCCTTGGGCTTGCTCTACGTGTCCTGGCCTTGCTCGAGTTGTCTTCGACTTGTTCCAATTTGCTTTGGCTTGCGCCAGTTGTCTTGGGCTTGCTCCGGATGTCCTGGCCTTGCTCCAGTTGTCTTTGCCTTGCTCAAGTTGTCTTGGGCTTGCTCCAGTTGTCTTGGGCTTGCTCCAGTTTTCTTGTGCTTCCTCCAGTTCTCTTGGGCTTGCTCCAGTTTTCGCGGGCTTTCTCCACTTGTCAGGGCCTTGCTCCAGTTGTCTTAGGCTTGCCCCAGCTGCCTTGGGCTTGCTCCAGTTGTCCTGGCCTTCCTCCAGTTGTCATTGGCTTGCTCCTGTTGTCTTGGCCTTGCTCGAGTTGCCTTGGACTTGCTCCTGTTTTCCTGGGCTTGCTCCAATTGTCTTGGGCTTGCTGCAATTGTCTTGGCCTTGCTCCTGTTGTGTTGGTCTTGCTCTAGTTGTATTGGGCTTGCTCTAGTTGTCTTGGCCTTGCTCTAGTTTTCTTCGGCTTGCTCCAGTTGTTTTGGGCTTTCTCCACTTGTCGTGGGCTTGCTTCAGTTTTCTTGGCCTTGCTGCAGTTTTCTTGGGCTTCCTCAAGTTGTCTTGGGCTTGCTACAGTCTTCTTGGCCCTGCTCCAGTTGTCTTGGCCTTGCTCCAGTCCTCTTGGGCTTGCTCCAGTTTTCTTGGGCTTGCTCCAGTCCTCTTGGGCTTGCTCCAGTTGTCTTGGGCTTGCTCCAGTTGTCTTGGCCTTGCTCCATTTGTCTTGGACTTGCTCCAGTTGTCTTGGGCTTGCTCTAGTTGTCTTTGGCTTGCTCCCATCGTCTTGGCCTTGCTCCAGTATTCTTGGCATTGCTTCAGTTGTATTGGGCTTGCTCCAGTTGTCTTACGCGTGCTACAATTGTCTTAGGCTTGCTCCAGTTGTCTTGGGCTTGCACCAGTTGTATTGGGCTTGGTCCAGTTGCCTTGGACCTGTTCCAGATCTCTTTGATGTGCTCCAGTCGTCTTGAACTTGCTACATTTGCCTTGGGCTTGCTTCAGCTGTCTTGAGTTTGCTCCAGTTGTTGTGGGCTTGCTCCAGTTGTCTTGGCCATGCTCCAGTTGTCCTTGGCTTGCACGAGATGTATTGGCTTTGCTACAGTTGTCTTGAGCTTGCTCGAGCTGTGTTGTCTTTGCTCCAGTTGTTTTGGCCTTGCCCTAGTGGTCTTGGGCTTGCTCCACTTTTCTTGGCCTTTCTCCAGTTGTCTTTGGCTTGCTCCAATTGTCTTGGCTTGCTCCATTTGTCTTGGGCTTGCTCCAGTTGTCTTGGGTTTGCTCCAGTTGTCTTTGACTTGCTTCCGTTGTCTTGGCCTTGCTCCAGTTGTCTTGGTATTGCTCCAGTTTTCTTGGGCTTGCTCCAGTTGTCTTGGACTTGTCTATTTGTCCTGGAATTGCTCAAGTTTTCTTGGGCTTGCTCCAGTTGTCTGAACCTTGCTCAAGTTGTCTTGGATTTGATCCAGTAGTCCTGGGCTTGCTCCAGGTTTATTAGGCTTGCTCCAGTTTTCTTTGCATTGCTCGAGTTATCTGGGGATCGCTCCAATTGTCTTGGGCTTGCTCCAGTTGTCTTGGCGTTGCTCCACTTGTCTTAGCCTTGTTGCAGGTGTCTTGGTCTTGCTCCAGATGTCTTTGGCTTGTTCCAGTTGTCTTTGCCTTGCTCTTGTTGTCTTGGGCTTGCTCTTATTGGTGTGGGCTCGCCCCAGTTGCCTTGGCATTGCTCCAGTTGTCTTGGGCTTGCTACAGATATCCTGGGCTTGCTCCAGCTGTTCTGGCCTTGCTCCAGTTGTCTTCGCCTTGCTCCAGTCTTCCTGGCCTTGCTCCAGTTGTCTTGGGCTTGCTCCAGTTCTCTTGGCCTTGATCCAGTTATCTTGGGCTTTCTCTAGTTGTATTGGCCTTGCTGCAGGTGTCTTGGGCTTCCTCCAGCTGTCTAAGCCTTGCTTCAGTTGTATTGGACTTGCTATAGTTGTCTTGGGCTTGCTCCAGTTGTCTTGGCCTTTCTCTAGTTGTCTCTGGCTTACTCTAGATGTCTTGGCTTGCTCCAGTTGTGTTGGGTTTAATCCAGTTTTCTTCGGCTTGCTCCAGTTGTCTTGGCCTTGCTCAAGTTATCTGGGGTTTGCTAGAGTTGTACTGGCCTCGCTCCAGTTGCCTTGGGCTTACTCAAGTTGTCTTAGACTTGCTCCAGTTTTCCTTGACTTGCTCCAGTTGTCTTGGGCTTTCTCCAGTTGTCTTGACCTTGCTCCTGTTGTCTTGGACTTGCTCCACTTGTCTTGGGCTTGCTCCAGTTGTCTTGGGCTCGCTCTAGTTGTCTTTGCCTTGCTCCAGTTGTCTTGTGCATGCTCCAGTTGTCTTGGCCTTGCCCCAGTTGTCTTGGGCTTGCTCCAGTTGTCTTGGGCCTGCTCTAGTTGTCTTGGGCTTTCTCCTGTTGTATTGGACTTGCTCCAGTTTTCGTGGGCTTGGTCCAGTTGTCTTGGCTATGCTCCACTTGTTTTGGGCTTGCTCCAGTTGTCTTAGGAATGCTCCAATTGTCTTGGGCTTGCTCCAGTTGTCTTGGGCTTGCTCCATTTGTCTTTGAATCGGTCCAGTTCTCTTGGACTTTCTCCAGTTGTCTTGGACTTCCTCCAGTGGTCTTAGGCTTGCTCAGTTGTCTTGAACTTGCTCCAGTTGTATTGCGCTTGCTCCAGTTGTCCTGGGCTTGCTCCTGTTGTCTTGGCCTTGCTCCAGTTGTCTTGGGCTTGCTTAGTTGTCTTCGAATTTCTCCACTTGTCTTAGGCTTGCTCCAGTTGTCTTGAGCTTTCACCAGTTGTCTTTGCCTTGGTCCAGTTGTTTTGGGCTTGCCCCAGTTTTCTTGGGCTTGCTCTAGCTGTATTGGGCTTGCTCCAGTTGTCTTGGCCTTGCTCCAGTTGTTTTGACCTTGCTCCAGTTGTATTGGGCTTGCTCTTGTTGTCTTGGCCTTGCTCCTGTTGTCTTGGGCTTGCTCCTATTTTCTTGAGCTTGCTCCAGTATTCTTGGCCTTTATCTAGGTGTCTTCGGTTTGCTCTAGTTGTTGTGGGCCTGGTCTAGTCGTCTTGGCCTTGCTCCAGTTGTCTTGGGCTTGCTCTTGTTGTCTTGGGCTTACTCCAGTTGTCTTGGGCTTGCTCTATTTGTCTTGGACTTGCTCCAGTTGTCTTGGGCTTGCTCTAGTTGTCTTTGGCTTGTTCCAGTTATCTTGGCCTTGCTCCGTCTTTCTTGGCATTGATTCAGTTGTATTGGGCTTTCTCCATTTGTCTTGGGCTTGCCTCAGTTGTCTTGGGCTTGCTCCAGTTATCTTGGGCTTGCTCCAGATGTGTTGGGCTTGCTCCAGTTGTCTTGGACGTGTTCAAGTTCTCTTGGACATGCTCCAGGTTTCATGAACTTGCTCCAGTTGTCTTGGGCTTGCTCGAGTTTTCTTGGGCTTGCTCCAGTTTTCTTGGGTTTGCTCCTGTTGTTGTGGGCTTGCTCCAGTTTTCTTGGCCTTGCTACAGTTGTCTTTAGCTTGCTCCAGTCGTATTGGCCTTACTCCAATTGTCTTGGGCTTTTTCTAGCTGTCCTGGCCATGCTCCAGTGGTTTTGGTCTTGCTCTAGTTGTCCTGCGCTTGCTCTATTTTTTTTGGCCTTTCTCTTGTTGTCTTGGGCTTGCTCCGATTGTCTTCGGCTTGCTCCAGTTGTCTTGGACTTGCTTCCGTTGTCTTGGCCTTGCTCCAGTTGTCTCGGGCTCTCTCCAGTTGTCTTGGCCTTGCTCTAGTTTTCTTGGGGTTGCTCCAGCTGTCTTGGACTTGCTCTAGTTGTCCTGGACTTGCTCTAGTTTTCTTACGCTCGCTCCAGTTGTATTAACCTTGCTCCAGTTGTCCTCGACTTACTCCAGGTGTCT
>SZWC01019314.1:15753-35877 GCA_023375785.1 Penium margaritaceum | reverse complement strand
GGGCTCTCTCCAGTTGTCTTGGCCTTGCTCTAGTTTTCTTGGGGTTGCTCCAGCTGTCTTGGACTTGCTCTAGTTGTCCTGGACTTGCTCTAGTTTTCTTACGCTCGCTCCAGTTGTATTAACCTTGCTCCAGTTGTCCTCGACTTACTCCAGGTGTCTTTGGCTTGCTCCAGTAGTCTTGGCCTTGTTCCAGTTGTCTTGAGATTGCTCCAGTTTTCTTCGGCTTGCTCCAGTTGTCTTGGCCTTGCTCCAGTTGTCCTCGACTTACTCCAGGTGTCTTTGGCTTGCTCCAGTAGTCTTGGCCTTGTTCCAGTTGTCTTGAGATTGCTCCAGTTTTCTTCGGCTTGCTCCAGTTGGCTTGGCGTTGCTCCACTTGTCTTGGCCTTGCTCCAGTTGTGTTGGGCTTGCTCCAGTTGTCTTGGGCTTGCTCTAGGTTTTTTGGGCTTGCTCCAGTTGTCTTGGACTTGCTCCAGGTGTCTTGGGCTTGCTCCAGTTGTCTTGGCCTTGCTCCTGTTGTCTTTGCCTTGCTCCACTTGACCTAGCCTTGCTCCAGTTATCTTGGGCTTGCTCCAGTTGTCTTGGGCTGGCTCCAGTTGTCTTGGGCTTGCTCCAGTTGTCCTGCCCTTGCTCCAGTTGTCTTGGCCTTGATCCTGTTGTCTTCGCCTTGCTCCACTTGACCTCGCCTTGCTCCAGTTATCTTGGGCTTGCTCCAGTTGTCTTGGGCTGGCTCCAGTTGTCTTGGGCTTGCTCCAGTTGTCCTGCCCTTGCTCCAGTTGTCTTGGCCTTGATCCTGTTGTCTTCGCCTTGCTCCACTTGACCTCGCCTTGCTCCAGTTATCTTGGGCTTGCTCCAGTTGTCTTGGGCTGGCTCCAGTTGTCTTGGGCTTGCTCCAGTTGTCCTGCCCTTGCTCCAGTTGTCTTGGCCTTGATCCTGTTGTCTTCGCCTTGCTCCACTTGACCTCGCCTTGCTCCAGTTATCTTGGGCTTGCTCCAGTTGTCTTGGGCTTGCTCCACTTATCTTGGGCTTGCTCCACTTGTCTTGGTCGTACTCCAGTTGTCTAGGGCTTGCTCAAGTTGTCTTGGTCTTGCTCCCGTTGTCTTGGGCTTTGCTCCAGTTCTCATGGCCTTGCTCCTGTTGTCTTGGGCTTGATCCAGTTGTCTTGGGCTGGCACCAGTTGTCTTGGGCTTGCTCCAGTTGTCCTGCCCTTGCTCCAGTTGTCTTGGCCTTGATCCTGTTGTCTTTGCCTTGCTCCACTTGACCTAGCCTTGCTCCAGTTATCTTGGGCTTGCTCCAGTTGTTTTGGCCTTGCTCTAGTTTTCTTGGGCTTGTTGTACCTGTCTTGGCCTTCAGTTGAGTTGGTCATGCTCCAGTTGTCTTGGCCTTGCTCCTGCTGTCTTGGGCTTGCTCTAGCTGTCTGAGCCTTGCTTCAGGTGTCTTGGCCTTGGTCCAGGTGTCTTTGGCTTTCTCTACTTGTATTGGCCTTGCTCTAGTTGACTTGGGCTTGCTCCAGTTGCCCTCGCCTTTCTCATGTTGTCATGGCCTTGGTTCCATTGTCTTGGGCTTGCTCCAGTTCTCTTGGGCTTGCTCCAGTTGTCTTGGGCTTCCTCCACTTGTCTTGGCCTTGCTCCAGTTTTCTTGGGCTTGCTTCAGTTGTCTTGGACTTGCTCTAGTTGTCCTGGACTTGCTCCAGTTTTCTTATGCTCGCTTCTAGTGTATTAACCTTACTCCAGTTATCGTGGACTTCCTCCAGGTGACTTTGGCTTGCTCCAGTTGTCTTGGTCTTGCTCCAGTTGTCTTGGCCTTGTTCCAGTTGTCTTGTGATTGCTCCTGTTTTCCTAGGCTTGCTCCAGTTGTATTGGCATTGCTACACTTGTCTTGGCCTTGCTCTAGTTGTCTTGGGCTTGCTCTAGTTGTCTTCGGCTTGCTCCTGGTGTCTTGGGCTTGCTCCACTTGTCCTGGACATGCTCCAGGTATCTTGGGCTTGCTCCAGTTGTCTTTGCCTTGCACTAGTTGTCTTGGGCTCATTCCAGTTGTCTTGGGATAGCTCCAGTTGTCTTGGCCTTGCTCCAATGGTCTTCTCATTGATCCAGTTGTCTTGTCCTTCCTTCAGTTGTCTTGGGCTTGCCCCAGTTATCTTGGGCTTGCTCCTGTTGTCTTGGGCCTGCTCCAGTTGTCTTGGGCTGGCTCAAGTTATCTTGGTCTTGCTCCAGTTGTCTTGGGCTTGCTCCAGTTGTCTTGGCCTTGCTCCTGTTGTCTTGGGCTTGCTCCAGTTTTCATGTCCTTGCTCCACTTGTCTAGGGCTTGATCCAATTCTTTTGGGCTTGCACCAGTTGTCTTGGGCTTGCACCGGTTGTCTTGGGCTTACTCCAGTTGTCTTGGCCTTTCTCCAATTTTCATGGCCTTGATCCAGTTGTCTTGGCCTTGCTCCAGTTGACCTGGCTTTGCTCCAGTTATTTTAGGCTTGCTCCAGTTGTTTTGGCCTTGCTCCAGTTGTCTTGGGCTTATTCTACATGTATTGACCTTTCTTCAGTTGAGTTGGGCATGCTCCAGTTGTCTTGACCCTGCTCCAGTTGGCTTGGGCTTGATCCAGTTTTCTAAGACTTGCTCCAGGTGTCTTGGCCTTGCTCCAGATGTCTTTGGCTTGCTCTAGTTGTCCTGGCCTTGTTCCAGTTGTCATGGGCTTGCTCCAGGTCTCCTCGCCTTTCTCCAGTTGTCTTGGCCTTGCTCCCATTGTATTTGGCTTGCTCTAGTTGTCTTGGCCTTGCTCCAATTCTCTTGTTCTTGCTCCAGTTTTCTTGGTCCAGCTCCACTTTTCTTGGGCTTCCTCCAGTTCTCTTGGGCTTTCTACAGTTGTCTTGGGCTTGCTCTGCTTTTCTTGGCCTTGCTTCAGTTGTCTTAGGCTTTCTCTAGTTTCCTTGGGGTTGCTCCAGTTCCATTGGCCTTCCTCTAGCTGTCTTGGGCTTGCTCCTGTTTCCTTGGCCTTGCTCCTGCTGTCTTAGACTCGCTCCACTTGTCTTGGGCTAGCTCCAGTTGTCTTGGGCTTGCTCCAGTTTGTTTTGGGCTTGCTCCAGTTGTCTTGGCCTTTCTCAAGTTGTCTTGGGCTTGCTCCAGTTGTCTTGGGCTTGCTCCACGTGTCTTGGCCTTGCTCCAATTGTCTTGGCCTTGCTCCAGTTGTCTTGGCCTTGCTCCAGTTGTCTTGGCCTTTCTCCAGTTGTCTTGGGCTTGCTCTAGCTGTCTTGGCCTTGCTCTAGTTGTCTTGGGCTTGCTCCAGTTGTCTTGGGCTTGCTCCAGTTGTCTTGGGCTTGCTCCAGTTGTCTTGGGCTTGCTCGAGTTGTCTTGGGCTTGCTCCAGTTGTCTTGGAATTGGTCCAGTTCTTTTCGACTTTTTCCAGTTTTCTTGGACTTCCTGCAGTTGTCTTGGTCTTGCTCAGCTGTCTTGGGCTTGCTCCAGTTTTATTGCGCTTGCTCCAGTTGTCTTGGGCTTGCTCTTGTTGTCTTGGCCGTGCTCCAGTTCTCTTGGGCTTGCTCGAGTTGTCTTGGACTTTCTCCAGTTGTCTTGGGCTTGCCCCAGCTGTCTTGAGCTTGCGCCAGTTGTCTTTGCCCTGCTCCAGATGTCTTGGGCTTGCCCCAGTTTTCTTGGACTTGCTCCATTTGTATTGGGCCTGCTCCTGTGGGCTTGGGCTTGCTCCAGTTCTATTGGACTTGCTGCAGTTGTCTTTGGCTTGATTCAGTTGTCTTGGCCATGCTCCAGCTGTCTTGGGCTTGCTCAGGTTGTCTTGGATTTTCTCCTGTTTTGTTGGGCTTGCTCCAACTGTCTTTGCATTGCTCCAGTTGTCTTGGCCCTTCTCTAGCTGTCTTGAGCTTGCTTAAGTTGTCCTGGACTTGCTCCAGTTGTCGTGGACTTGCTCCAATTGTCTTGGGCTTGCTCCAGGTTTCTTGGCTGTGCTCTAGTTGTCTTGGGCTTGCTCCAATTATCTTGGGATTGCTCGAGATATTTTTGGCTTGCTCTAGCTGTCTTGGACTTGCTCCAGGTTTCATGGGCTTGCTCTGGTTGTCTTGGCCCTGCTTCCGATGTTTTGGGATTGCTCCAGTTGTCTAAGGCTTGCTCAAGTTGTCTTGGCATTGCTCCGGTTGTCTTAGCCTTGCTACAGTTGTCTTGGGCTTGCTCCAGTTGTTTTGGGCTTGCTCAAGGTGTCTAGGGCTTCCTTTTGTTGTCTTGGGCTTGCTTCAGTTGTCTTGGCCTTGCTTCAGTTGTCTTGGGCTTGCTCGAGTTGTCTTGGGCTTGCTTCAGTTTTCTTGGCTTTGCTCCAGTTTTCTTCGGCTTGCTCCAGTTGTCTTGGGCTTACTCCCCTTGCCTTGGGCTTGCTCCAGTTGTCCTTGCCTTGCTCTAGTTGTCTTTTACTTGTTCCATTTGTCTTTGGCTTGCGCCAGCTGTCTTGGGCTTGCTCCAGTTGTCCTGGCCATGCTCCAGTTGTCTTGGCCTTGATCCAGTTGTCTTTGCCTTGCTCCACTTGACCTGGCCTTGCTCCAGTTATCTTGGGCTTGCTTTAGTTGTTTTGGCCTTGCTCCAGTTGTCTTGGGCTTGTTCTACACGTCTTGGCCTTGCTTCAGTTGAGTTGGGCATGCTCCAGTTGTCTTGGCCTTGCTCCACTTGTCTTGGGCTTGTTCTAGTTATCTGGGCCTTGCTTCGGGTGTCTTGGCCTTGCTCCAGGTGTCTTTGGCTTGCTCCAGTTGTCTTGGCCTTGGTCTAGTTGTCTTGGGCTTGCTACAGTTTTCCTCTCCTTTCTCCAGTTGTCTTGGCTTTGGTCCCATTGTTTTGGGCTTGCTCCAGTTCTCTTGGGCTTGCTCCACTTGTCTTGGGCTTCCTCCACTTGTCTTGGCCTTGCTCCAGTTTCCTTGGGCTTGCTTCAGCTGTCTTGGACTTGCTCTAGTTGTCCTGGACTTGCTCCAGCTTTCTCATGCTCGCTCCTGGTGTATTAACCTTACTCCAGTTATCCTGGACTTGCTCCACGTGACTTTGGCTTGCTCCAGTTGTCTTGGTCTTTCTCCAGTTGTCTTGGCCTGGTTTGAGTTGTCTTGCGATTGCTCCAGTTTTCTTCGGCTTGCTCCAGTTGCATTGGCATTGCTACACTTGTCTTGGCCTTGCTCCAGTTGTCTTGGGTTTGCTCCAGTTGTCTTCAGCTTGCTCCTGGTGTCTTGGGCTTGCTCCAGTTTTCCTTGACTTGCTCCAGGTGTCTTGGGCTTGCTCCAGTGTTCTTGGCCTTGCTCTAGTTGTCTTGGGCTCATTCCAGTTGTCTTGGGATAGCTCCATTTGTCTTGGGATTGCTCCAGTTGTCTTTTCATTGATCCAGTTGTCTTGTCCTTCCTCCAGTTGTCTTGGGCTTGCCCCAGTTATCTTGGGCTTGCTCCAGTTGTCTTGGGCCTGCTCGAGTTGTCTTAGGCTGGCTCAAGTGGTTTTGGTCTTGCTCTAGTTGTCTTGGGCTTCCTCCAGTTGTCTTGGGCTTGCTCCAGTTTTCATGGCCTTGCTCTAGTTGTCTTGGTCTTGAGCCAATTCTCTTGGGCTTGCACCAGTTGTCTTGGGCTTGCTCCAATTGTTCTGGCCTTGCTCCAATTTTCTTGGCCTTGATCCGCTTGTCTTGGCCTTGCTCCAGCTGACCTGGCCTTGCTCCAGTTGTCTTGGGCTTGCTCTAGTTGTTTTGGCCTTGCTCCAGTTGTCTTGGGCGTGTCCTACATGTATTGGCCTTGCTTCAGTTGAGTTGGGGATGCTCCAGTTGTCTTGGCCGTGCTCCAGTTGTCTTGCGCTTGATCCAGTTTTATTGGACTTGCTCCAGGTGTCTTGGCCTTGCTCCTGTTGTCTTTGGCTTGATCCAGTTGTCTTGGCCTTGCTCCAGTTGTCTTTGGGTTGTTCTTGTTGTCCTCGCATTTCTCCAATTGTCTTTGCCTTGCTCCCATTGTATTTGGCTTGCTCTAGTTGTCTTGGCCTTGCTCTAATTCTCTTGGGCTTGCTCCAGTTGTCTTGGGCTTGCTCCACTTTGCTTGGGCTTGCTCCAGTTCTCTTGGCCTTGCTCCAGTTGTCTTAGGCTTGCTCCAGTTTCCTTGGGGTTGCTCTAGTTCCATTGGCGTTCCTCTAGTTGTCTTGGGCTTGCTCCTGTTTTCTTGGCCTTGCTCCTGCTGTCTTGGAGTTGCTACACTTGTCTTGGGCTAGCTCCAATTGTCTTGGGCTTGGTCCAGTTGTCTTGGGCTTGCTCCCGTTGTCTTGGCCTTGCTCCAGTTGTCTTGGGCTTGCTCCAGTTGTCTTGGGCTTGCTCCACGTGTCTTGGCCTTGCTCCAATTGTCTTGGACTTGGTCCAGTTTTCTTCAGCTTGCTCTAGTTTACTTTGGCTTTCTCCAGTTGTCATGGCCTTGCTCCAGTTGTCTTGGCCTTGCTCCAGTTGTCTTGGGCTTGCTCTAGCTGTCTTGGCCTTGCTCCAGTTGTCTTTGTCTTGCTCCAATTGTCTTGGGCTTGCTCCAGTTGTCTTGGGCTTGCTCCATTTGTCTTGGGCTTGCTCTAGCTGTCTTGGCCTTGCTCCAGTTGTCTTTGTCTTGCTCCAATTGTCTTGGGCTTGCTCCAGTTGTCTTGGGCTTGCTCCATTTGTCTTGGGCTTGCTCCAGTTGTCTTGGAATCGGTCCAGTCCTCTTGGACTTTCTCCAGTTTTCTCGGACTTCGTGCAGTTGTCTTGGGCTTGCTCAGTTGTCTTGGGCTTGCTCCAGTTGTATTGCTCTTGCTCCAGTTGCCTTTGGCTTGCTCCTGTTGTCTTGGCCTTGCTCCAGTTGTCTTGGGCTTGCTCCAGTTGTCTTGGAATTTCTCCAGTTGTCTTGGGCTTGCTCCAGTTGTCTTGAGCTTGTGCCAGTTGTCTTTGCCCTGCTCGAGTTGTCTTGGGCTTGCCCCAGTATTCCTTGGGCTTGCTCCAGTTGTATTAGGCCTGCTCCTGTGATCTTGGGCTTGCTCCAGTTCTATTGGACTTTCTCCAGTTGTCTTTGGCTTGCTCCAGTTGTCTTGGCCATGCTCCAAAGTTTTGGGCTTGCTCAGGTTGTCTTGGATTTGCTCCTGTTGTCTTAGGCTTCCTCCAACTGTCTTGGCATTACTCCACTTTTTGTGGCCCTTCTCCAGCTGTCTTGAGCTTGCTGTAGTTGTCCTGGGCTTGCTCCACGTGACTTGGGCTTGCTCCAGTTGTCGTGGACTTGCTCGAGTTGTCTTGGGCTTGCTCGAGGTGTCTTGGCTGTGCTCCACTTGTCTTGGGCTTGCTTTAGTTATCTTGGGATTGCTGCAGATGTTGTAGGCTTGCTCTAGTTGTCTTGCACTTTCTCCAGGTGTCTTGGGCTTGCTCCAGTTGTCTTGGCCTTGCTCTAGTTGTTGTGGGCTTGCTCCAGTTGTCTTGGGATTGCTCCAGTTGTCTAAGGCTTGCTCAAGTTGTCTTGGCGTTGCTCCGGCTGTCTTAGCCTTGCTACACTTGTCTTCGGTTTGCTCCAGTTTTTTTGGGCTTGCTCCAGATGTCTAGTGCTTGCTCCAGTTGTCTTAGGCTTGCTTTAGTTGTCCTGGCCTTGCTTCAGTTGTCTTGGGCTTGCTCCAGTTATCTTGGGCTTGCTCTTGTTTTCTTGGCTTTGCTCCAGTTGTCTTTGGCGTGCTCCAGTTGTCTTTGGCTTGCTCCAGTTGTCTTGGGCTTGCTCCACTTGCCTTGGAATTGCCTCAGTTGTCCTGGCCTTGCTCCAGTTGTCTTTGAATTGTTCCAGTTGTCTTTGGCTTGTGCCACCTGTCTTGGGCTTGCACCAGTTGTCCTGGCCTTGCTCCAGTTGTCTTTGCTTTGCTCCAGTTGTATTGGGCTTGCTCAAGTTGTCTTGGACTTGCTCCAGTTTTCTTGGGCTTCCTCCAGTTCTCTTGGGCTTGTTCCAGTTTTCTTGGGCTTGCTCCACTTGTCAGAGCCTTGCTCCAGTTGTATTAGGCTTGCCCTAGTTGCCTTGGACTTGCTCCAGTTGTCTTGGCCTTCCTCCTGTTGTCATTGGATTGCTCCTTTTGTCTTGGCCTTGCTCGAGCCGTCTTGGACTTGCTCCTGTTGTCTTGGTCTTGCTCCAATTGTTTTGGGCTTGCTCCAACTGTCTTGGGCTTGCTGCACTTGTCTTGGCCTTGCTCCTGTTGTTTTGGTCTTGCTCCAGTTGTATTGGGCTTGCTCTAGTTGTCTTGGCCTTGCTCTAGTTTTGTTGGGCTTGCTCGAGTTGTTTTGGCCTTGATCCACTTGTCCAAGGCTTGCTTAAGTTTTCTTGGCCTTGCTGCAGTTGTCTTGGACTTCCTCCACTTGTCTTGGGCTTGTGCCGGTCTTCTTGGCCCTGCTCAATTTGTATGGGGCTTGTTCCAGTTGTCTTGGGCTTGCTATAGTTGTCTTTGCCTTACTCCAGTTCTCTTGGGCTTGCTCTAGTTGTCTTGGGCTTGCTCCAGTTGTCTTGGCCTTGCTGCATTAGTCTTGGACTTGCTCCAATTGTCTTGGGCTTGCTCTAGTTGTCTTGGCCTTGCTCCAGTATTCTCGGCATTGCTCTAGTTGTATTGGGCTTGCTCCAGTTGTATTTGGCTTGCTCCATTTATCTTGCGCTTGCTCCGGTTGTATTGGGCTTGGTCCAGTTGTCTTGGACCTGTTCCAGTTCTCTTTGATGTGCTCCAGTTGTCTTGAACTTGCTACAGTTGTCTTGGGCTTGCTCCAGTTGTCTTGGCTTGCTCCAGCTGTCTTGGGTTTGCTCTAGTTTTTGTGGGCTCGCTCCAGTTGTCTTGGCCATGCTCCAGTTTTCTTTGGCTTGCAGGAGGTGTATTGGCCTTGCTCTAGATGTCTTGGGCTTGCTCCAGCTGTGTTATCTTTGCTCCAGTTGTTTTGGCCTCGCTCTAGTTGTCTTATGCTTGCTCCACTTTTCTTAGCCTTTCTCCAGTTGTCTTTGGCTTGCTCCAATTGTCTTGGCTTGCTCCAGTTGTCTTGGTCTTGCTCCAGTTGGCTAGGCGTTGCTCCAATTCTCCTGGGCTTGCTCTAGTTGTCTTGGGCTTGCTCGTGTTGTCTTGGCCTTGCACCATTTGTCTTGGACTTGCTCTAGTTGTCTTGGGCTTGCTCTAGTTGTCTTTGGCTTACTCCAATTGTCCTTGCCTTGCTCCAGTATTCTGGCATTTCTCTAGTTGTATTGGGTGTACTCCAGTTGTCTTAGGCTTACTACAATTGTCTTAAGCTTGCTCCAATTATCTTGGGCTTACTCCAGTTGTATTGCGCTTGATCCAGTTGTCTTGGACCTTTTCCAGTTCTCTTTCATGTGCTCCAGTTGTCTTGAACTTGCTACTGTTGTCTTCGGCTTGCTCCAGTTGTCTTGGCTTTCTCCAGAGGTCTTGGGTTTGCTCCAGTTGTCGTGGGCTTGCTCCAGTTGTCTTGGCCATGCTCCAGTTGTCTTTGACTTGCACGAGGTGTATTGGCCTTGCTCTAAGTGTCTTGGGCTTGATCCAGCTCTGTTGTCTTTGCTCCACTTATTTTGGCCTTGCTCTGGTTGTCTTGGGTTTGTTCCACTTTTCTTGGCCTTTCTCCAGTTGTATTTGGCTTGCTCCAATTGTCTTGGCTTGCTCCAGTTTTCTTGGGCTTGCTCCAGTTGTCTTGGACTTGTCTAGTTGTCCTGGAATTGCTCAAGTTTTCTTGGGCTTGCTCCACTTGTCTTAACCTTGCTCCAGTTAACTTGGACTTCATCCACTTTTCTTGGTTTTGCTCCACTTGTATTGGGCTTGCTCCAGTTGTCTTTGCCTTGCTCCACTTGTCTTGGGATTGCTCCAGTTGTCTTGGGCTTGCTCGAGCTGTCTTGGCTTTGCTCCAGTTATCTTGGGCTTGCTCCACGTTTATAGGGCGTGCTCTAGTTTTCTTTGCCATGCTCCAGTTATCTTGGCGTTGATCCAGTTGTCTTGGCCTTGCTCCAGTTGTCTAGGGCTTGCTCCACTTGTATTAGCCATGCTCTTGTTGTCTTGGCCTTTCTCTAGTTTTCTTGGCCTTGCTCCAGCTGTCTTGGACTTGCTCCAGCTGTCTTGGCCTTCTCCAGTTGTCTTGGGCTTTCTCCACTTGCCTTGGCAAGTGATCTTGTTGTCTTGGGCTTGCTCCCGTTGTGTTCGACTTGTTCCAGTTGTCGTGGGCTTGCTCTAATTGTCTTGGTCTTGCTCCAGTTGTCTTTGCCTTGCTCCAGTACTCTTGGGGTTGCCGCACTTGTCTCGGGCTTGCTCCAGTTGTCTTGGGCCTGCTCTAGTTGTCTTGGGCTTGCTCCAGTTCTCTTGGACTTGCTCCACTTGTATTGGGCTTGCTGCAGTTGTCTTGGCCATGCTCCAATGGTCTTGGGCTTGCTCCTGTTGTCTTGGGATTGCTCTAGTTGTCTTGGGCTTGCTCCAGTTGTCTTGGCGTTGCTCCAGTTGTCTTGGGCTTGCTCAAGATGTCTTGGGCTTGCTCCAGTTGTGTTGGGCTTGCTCCAGGTGTCTTGGGCTTGCTCCACTTGTTTTGGACTTGCTTCAGTTGTCTTGGGCTTGCTCTAGTTGTCTTGGGATCGCTTCAGTTCTTTTAGGCTTGCTCCAGTTGACTTGGCATTGCTTTAGCTGTCTTTGCCTTGCTCCAGGTGTCTTGGGCCTGCCCCAGTTGTCTTGTACTTGCTCGAGTTGTCTTGTTCTTGCTCCAGTTGTCATGGGCTTGCTCCAGTTGTCTTGGACTCGCTCCAGTTGTCTTGGGCGTGCACCGGTTGTTTTGGCCTTGCTCCGGATGTATCGTGCTTGCTCGAGTTGTCTTGGGATTGCTCCAGTTGTCTTAACTTTGCTCGAGTTGTCTTGGCGTTGCTCGAGTTGTCTTAGCCTTGCTCCAGTTGTCTTGGGCTTGCTCCAGTTGTCTTGGGCTTGCTCCATGTGTCTTGGGCTTGCTCCTTTTGTCTTGGGCTTGCTCCAATTGTCCTGGCCTTGCTCCAGTTGTTTTGGGCTTTCTCCAGTTTAATTGGGCTTGCTCCAGTTTTCTTGGGTTTGCTCCAGTTATCTTGGGCTTGCTCCAGCTGTCTTGGGCTTTGTCCACTTGTCTGGGTCCTGCTCCAGTTCTCCTGGCCTTGCTCTAGTTGTCTTGGACTTGCTCTAGTTGTATTTGGCTTGCGCCAGCTGTCTTGGGCTTGCTCAAGGTGTCCTGGCGTTGCTCCAATTGTCTTGGCCTTCCTCCAGCTGTCTTGGGCTTGCTCCAATTGTCGTGGGCTTGCTCTTGTTGTCTTGGGCTTGCTCCAGTTCTCTTGGACTTGTTCCGTTTGTCTTGGGCTTGCTCCACTTGTCTAAGGCTTTCTTCAGCTGCCTTGTGTTTGCTCCTGTTGTCTTGGGCTTGCTCCAGTTGTCTTGGGCTTGCTCCAGGTATCTTGGATGTATTCCTATTCTCTTTGATGTGCTCCAGGTTTCTTGAACTAGCTCCAGTTGTCTTGGGCTTGCTCGAGGTTTCTTGGGCTTGCTCCAGTTTTCTTGGGTTTGCTCCTGTTGTCGTGGGCTTGCTCCAATTTTCTTGGCCTTGCTCCAATTCTCTTGAGCTTGCTCCAGTTGTATTGGCTTTGCTCCAGTTTTCTTGGGCTTGCTCCAGCTGTCTTGACCTTGCTCCAGGTGTTTTGGCTTTGCTCTGGTTGTCTTGTGCTTGCTCTATTTTTCTTGGACTTTCTTCAGTTGTCTTTGGCTTGCTCGAGTGGTCTTGGCTTGCTCCAGTTGTCTTGGGCTTGCTCTAGTTGTCTTGGACTTGCTTGCGTTGTCTTGGCCTTGCTTCAGTTGTCTTGGACTTGCTCCTGTTGTCTTGGCCTTGCTCCTGTTTTCTTGGGTTTGCTCCATCTGTCTTGGACTTGCTCTAGTTCTCCTGGACTTGCTCCAGTTTTGTTATCCTTGCTCCAGTTGTCCTGGACTTGCTTCAGATGTCTTTGGCTTGCTCCAGTTGTCTTGGTCCTGCTCCAGTTGTCTTGGCCTTGTTCCAGTTGTCTTTAGATAGTTCCAGTTGTATTGGGCTTGCTCCAGTTGTCTTGGCGTTGCTCCAGTAGTCTTCGCCTTGCTCCAGTTGTCTTGGACTTGCTCCAGGTGTCTTTGGCTTGCTCCAGTTGTCTTGGACTTGCTCCAGGTTTCTTGGGCTTACTCCAGTTGTCTTGGCCTTGCTCCAGTTGTCATGGGCTTACTCCAGTTGTCTTGGGATTGCTCCAGTTGTCTTGGGCTTGCTCCAGTTGTCTTGTCATTGCTCCAGTTGTCTTGGCCTTCCTCCAGTTCCCTTGGGCTTGCCCCAGTTATCTTGGGCTTGTTCCAGTTGTCTTGGGCCTGCTCTAGCTGTCTTGGGGTTGCTCAAGTTGTCTTGGTCTTTCTCAAGTTGTCTTGGGTTTGCTTCAATTGTCTTGGCCTTTCTCCAGTAGTCTTGGGCTTGCTCCATTTGTCATGGCCTTGCTCCAGTTGTCTTGGGCTTGATCATGTTGTCTTGGGCTTGCACTAGTTGTCTTGAGCTTGGTGCAGTTGTCCTGGCCTTGCTCAAATTGTCTTTGTCAGAAGAATGCAGGCATGAGAAAGGTAGTGGCAGAATCACGCAGAAGCATTGGAACATGCAAGAGTACAACGGCGAGATGGCGGAAGGGAGAGAGGTACTTAGGAGTTAATCGTAGGGCTTGAGAGAGGCCGAGGTCCCAAGGAGACAAGGTAGACATGATGTTGAGAGAAATCGAGAGTGAGATGAGTGATGGCTGACGGAGAGTGAGCTGAGCAAAGGAACGAGAGTGACTGAGCGAAGAGCTGTGAGCTGGGAAAGATTGGCGAAGACAAGATGTGCGAGGTGAGAGCAGAGCGAAGACACGGCGGCTAAACCGTGGAACCAAAGAAGAACAGGATGGGAAGAACTGTTCTGGTTGGTTTGAGAGGGAATGAACATCCTCCATATGTGCATCAGAACAGGAAGTAAAACGGATGTCTAACGGCTGCTTGCACGCTAGCCGAACGCGCTTGTGACGAGTTTATCACTTTATTAGGGGATCACTCGGTATGCTTGTCCGTTGACCAGTGGGTGCACCGATAACGGCTAGTGACTGTTTTTACGGAGGTGGTTCATGCAAAAGGCTGAACCGTTTTTTGAGAGCTCGGAATATCCGAGGGGTGATGAACCGGACCTTGTCGGAATCATTTCTTCTCCTGGCAGCCCCCCTGAGTCAGAAAAGGTGCAGAGTCCTGATTTCCCTAGAGAGCAATGGTGTCCCGGTGGTGTTGTCTCAGGGGGGGAGTCTCAACTCGATGGAGGGATCTGACGATCTCGTTGCAGAGATTGGGATTCTACGCTGCTGCTACCAAAGTGTGCCACATGGCTGCAACTGGGGACACTTCATTGATGACTTTGTGGTAGACAGGGTGGGTAGTGCGGCGGAGGCATTTCTTGATGTCTCGGAGGGTTGTTGTGTAGGCTCGTGGACGACACCCGGGATTGTCATAAACTCCTTCTAAAAAGAGGGAGAGCTGATACCCATGAAGAAATGATTGTTTTGTTTTGGGTTCGTACGCCACCATACCAGTCGTGGATGTTTTCTCCGAACTGATCGAGCTCTGGGATGTGTGTCCAATCGAGGGCAGGAACTGCCACGTTGATGCGTTTCATGGTGTGTGGCAGTTTGTGGGTGATTCTTGTCACCCTGCACTGAGTCGGGTGGAGAAGGATGCGGATGAGGGAGTTTGCAGATGGTGCTGGCAAGGAGAATCCGGAGCAACACTCTGAGGATTAAGGAAGTGAGGAAGGTGTGAGTTCACTGAGGACACTGAAGAAAGGGTTGGAGATGGCGTTGATAGTTGCGAGGCGGGCGCTGCGGTTGGGAGGTTGAGTGAATGAAAGTGGAGATAGGATGAACAATGGAGGAGGAAGGCTGAATAGCTGAATGGCCGCAGATAGTCACAAGAAGATTGGAGTGGCTGAGTGTATCGGAAGAAATGAGGAGAAGATAATGAGCGATTGAGCGGGCGCAGGGTTGAAACCTCGTGCGCAGTGGAAGTTTCGGCGTGGGTGCAGGTCGTCGTGAAACAGGCGATGTGACCAGGCAAATCCTTGTGCCGAGCGGAAGAATAATGCGGAGAAGGATGAGAAATTGACGCTGCTGATGAATGAGTGGGCGTAGGGGTAAAACCACGTGTGCTTGCTGAACTAGGGGGGATAGAATGCGGCAAGGGGAAGGCCAAGGCCAACGCGCCGCAAGAAATCTGCTGCTGGCATGGGTGCAGACTGCTGTGAAGCAGGCAGCTAGCTTGTGCAGAACCTTGTGTTGGCTACAGATGCTGATGATGAGGAGGCAAAAGCTGATGATAACGGAGTGGGCGCAGGGGCAAGCCGCGTGTGTTGCGGGAGGTTTCGGCGTGGGTGCAGGTTGTCGTGCAACAGGCGATGCGACCGGGAAGGTCCTTGTGCCAAGCGGAAAGCGGTGTGTAGACGGAGGAATGCGGAGGCGGATAATGACTGAGTTGGTGCAGGGGCAAAATCACATACGCTATAGCAATAGAGGGATAGAATGCGGCAAGGGGAAGGCAGTTGCCAACGCGTCACGAGAAATCC
This sequence comes from Penium margaritaceum, assembly GCA_023375785.1. Taxonomy (NCBI): domain Eukaryota; kingdom Viridiplantae; phylum Streptophyta; class Zygnematophyceae; order Desmidiales; family Peniaceae; genus Penium; species Penium margaritaceum. Next base: position 21,290 of record SZWC01019314.1, on the reverse strand, counting down.
GCTGCCGGCATGGGTGCAGGCTACTGCAAAGCGAGCAGCTAGCTCGTGCAGATGCTGATAATGCGAAGGCGGAAGCTGATGATGGTGGAGTGGGCGCAGGGGCGAGCCGCGTGCACTGTAGGAAGTTTTGGCGTGGGTGCAGGTCGTCGCGCAACGGGCGATGCGATCGGGCAGATCCTTGTGCCGAGCGGAAGAACAACACGGAAGCGGAGAAATGCGGAGGCTTCTGATGAATGAGTGGGCGTAGGGGCGAAACCACGTGCGCTATGAAGCAATGTAGATGATGGATGGACTTGAGGAAGGGCAGCTCGGAGGAGCCAGTAACGAGGAAGATGGTGATGGGCTAAGGAAGGAGGCTGGAGCAGAGATGATCAGGAGAGCTGGAGGCTGGGGATGGAGAGGATGATGATGCAAAGATGAGTGAAGGCTGATGATGATGCGGGAGGTGGAAGGTGGAGAGCGTGGCGGGCAGAGGATGGCAAGGTGAGGGGCGGCGCGGGCAGGGCAATCACTTCCTCTGTGTCCCAGGAGAGTGACGGCTTGTTCACCAGTTGGCCCGAGACCGACGGGCAGGAAGACTGGTGGTGTCCAATATCCTGGTAGCTTGGACAAAGCGGCTTGCAGTTGAGGGAGTCGTGCGGCGAGCAGCGATACTGATCCGCTGATGTCAGGAGAGTGACGGCTTGTTCTCCAGTTGGCTCGCAATGGGAGCAGGAAGAATGGTGGTGTCCGATGTCCTGATAACAAAAGGCACGCTGTTGCTCCTAACGTTGTGAGAGGGTGGTGCAAGGAGGCGGTTTGGAATATTGGATGCAAGCGGGCTGAAGAGTACTGGAAGAGGAATCAGATGAGCCGGATGAGAGGAGGAGAGTGGGGCGGGGACGTTTGTAGAGGCAAAGAAGATGAAGGGCAGCGGGTGGTGGACAGTAGGAAGCTTCAGGAAGTTGACGGCAGGAGGCGGCCCGGGAGTTGCTTGCAGCTGTTGTAGACAACAAGTCACCAATCGTTGGCCACGGGCGCGGAATGGGCGCAGGGCTTCCTCACGGTGACGTGGCATTTCTTCAGCGCGAGGAACACTTCAAGTTGTACTGCTGATGTCAACTGTCGTTGAAGCGGAGAGGCACGGTGGTGACGACGGAGGAGTGCAGCCACACGAAGCGAGACAATGGTAGCGGCAGAGCGATGACCAGGCCACGGGGCACCAGGTGATGTCGCCTGATGCTCTGATACCATGTCAAAAGAATGTAGGCATGAGAAAGGTAGTGACAGAAGCACGGAGAAGCATTGGAACATACAAGAGTACAACGGCGAGTTGGCGGAAGGGAGAGAGGTTCTTAGGAGTTAGTCGTAGGGCTTGAGAGGGGCCGAGGTCCCAAGGAGACAAGGTAGACAAGATGTTGAGAGAAATCGAGAGTGAGATGAGTGATGGCTGACGGAGAGTGAGCTGAGCGAAGGAACAAGAGTGACTGAGAGAAGAGCTGTGAGCTGGGAAAGATTGGCGAAGACAAGATGTGCAAGGTGAGAGCAAAGCGAAGACACGGCGGTGAAACCGCGGAACCAAAGGAGAACTGGATGGGAAGAACGTTTCTGGTTGGTTTGAGAGGGAATGAACATCCTCCATATATGCATCAGAACAGGAAGTAAAACGGATGTGTAACGGCATCTTGCATGCTAGCCGGACGCGCTTGTGACGAGTTTATCACTTTATTAGGCGATCACTCCGTATACTTGTCCGTTGACATGTAGGTGCAACGATAACGGCTAGTGATTTTTATTACCGAGGTGGTTCATGCAAAAGGCTGAACTGTTTATTGAGAGCTCTGAATATCCGAGGGGTGATGAAGCGGACCTTGTTGAAATCATTTCTTTTCCTCACAGTCTTGGCCTTGATCCAGTTGTCTTGGCCTTGCTCCAGTTGACTTGGCCTTGCTCCAGTTATCTTGGGCTTGCTACAATTGTTTTGGCATTGCACAAGTTGTCTTCGGCTTGTTCTACATGTCTTGGCCTTGATTCAGTTGAGTTTGGCATGCTCAAGTTGTCTTGGCCTTGCTCCAGTTTTCTTGGGCTTGCTCCAGTTCTCTTGGCCTTGCTCCAGGTGTCTTCACCTTGCTCCAGTTGTCTTGGGCTTGTTCCAGTTGTCTTGGCCTTGCTCCATGTGTCTTGGGCTTGCTCCAGTTGTCCCGGCCTTTCTTCAGTTGTCTTGGCCTTGCCTTCATTGTCTTGGGCTTGCTCCAGTTGCCTTGGCCTTGCTCCCATTGTCTTGGGCTTGCTCCAATTGTCTTCGGCTTGCTCCAGTTTTCTTGGGCTTGCTCCAGTTATCTTGGGCTTGCTCCAGTTGTCTTCGGCTTGCTCCACTTGTCTTGGCCTTGCTCCAGTTGTCTTAGGCTTGCTCCAGTTCCCTTGGGGTTGCTCCAGTTCCCTTGGCCTTCCTCTAGTTGTCTTTGGCTTGCTCTTGTTGTCTTGGCCTTGCTCCAGATGTCCTAGATTTGTTCCAGTTGTCTTGGGCTTGCTCCAGTTGTCTTGGCCTTGCTCCAGATGTCTTGGGCTTGCTCCAGTTGTCTTGGGATTGCTCCAGTTGTCTTGAGCTTGCTCCATTTGTCTTGGCATTGCTCCAGTTGTCTTAGGCTTGCTCCGGTTGTCTTTGGCTTGCTCCAGTTGTCTTGGACTTGCTCCATGTGTCTTGTGCTTGCTTCAGTTGTCTTCGGTTTCCTCCAGTTGTCCTGGCCTTGCTCCAGTTGTCTTGGATTTCCTCCAGTTTTATTGGGCTTGCTCCAGTTTTCTTGGCTTTGCTCCAATTGTCTTGGGCTTGCTCCACTTGTCTTGGGCTTGCTCCTGTTTTCCTGGCCTTGCTCCAGTTGTCTTGGACTTGCTCCAGTTTTATTTGGCTTGCGCCAGCTGTCTTGGACTTGCTCCAGTTGTCCTGGCCATGCTCCTGTTGTCTTAGCCTTGCTTCAGTTGTCTTGGGCTTGCTCGAATTGTCTTGGGTTTGCTCCAGTTGTCTTGGGCTTGCTCCAGTTTTCTTGGGCTTTCTCTAGTTGTCTTCGGCTTGCTCCACTTGTCTTGTCCTTGCTCAAGTTGTCTTAGGCTTGCTCCAGCTGCCCTTGCTCCCGTTGTCTTTGCCTTGCTTCAGCTGTCTTGGACTTGCTTCCATCGTCTTGGTCTTGCTCCTGTTGCCTTGGGCTTGCTCCAGTTATCTTGGCCTTGCTCCAATTTTTTTGGCCTTGCTCCAGTTGTATTGGGCTTGCTCTACTTTTCTTGGCCGTGCTCCAGGTTTCTTGAGCTTGCTCTAGTTATTTTGGGCTTGCTCCAGTTGTCCTGGGCTTGCTTAAGTTTTCTTGGCCTTGCCCTTGTTGTCGTGGGCTTGCTCCAGTTGTCTTGGGCTTGCGTTAGTCTTCTTAGCCTTTATCTAGTTGTCTTGTTCTTTCTCCAGTTGTCTTGGGCTTGGTCCGGTTGTCTTGGCCTTGCTCCTGTTGTCTTGGGCTTGCTCCAGCTGTCTTGGGCTTGCTCTAGTTGTCTTGGGCTTTCTCTATTTGTCTTGGACTTGCTCCAGTTGCCTTGGGCTTGCTCTAGTTGTCTTTGGCTTGCTCCAGTTGTCTTGGCCTTGCTCCATCTTTCTTTGCATTGATTCAGTTGTATTGGGCTTGCTCCAGTTGTCTTTGGCTTGCTTCAGTTGTCTTGGGCTTGCTCCAGTTGTCTTGGACGTGGTCCAGTTCTCTTGGACGTACTCCAGGTTTCTTTAACTTGCCCTAGTTGTCTTGGGCTTGCTCCAGTTGTCTTGGACTTGCTCCAGTTGACTTGGATTTACTCCAGTTGTCGTGGGCTTGCTCCAGTTTTCTTGGCCTTCCTCCAGTTATGTTGGGCTTGCTCCAGTCGTATTGGCCTTGCTCCAGTTGTATTGGGCTTGTTCCAGCTGTCCTTGTCTTGCTCCAGTGGTTTTGGCGTTGCTCTAGTTGTCCTGTGCTTGCTCTATTTATCTTGGCCTTTCTCCAGTTGTCTTGGGCTTGCTCCAGTTGTCTTGGGATTGCTCCAGTTGTCTTGGACTTGCTTCCGTTGTCTTGGCCTCGCTCCAGTTGTCATGGGCTTGCTCTAGTTGTCTTGGCCTTGCTCCAGTTTGCTACACATACACACAAGGCATGCACTACTCTGTGGAGTACGTCCCCTTGGTCTGTTCTAAGATGAGTCAGGAATGCAATGCCCATAATGGGCATGTCCCCTGTGGTTCATCATAGGAACCATGGTTGGATAGGCACCGGAGTGTCAATCGAGAGGTCGCGGGTTCAAGCCCCGCGACGGCAGCAATTCTCTTTGTGGCCAAAACTGGGACAGAAAGCTTCTAGGAAGCTTACTAGAGCCTGGCTTGAGGATGACACTTGGCGGTCTAAGGACGCGCCAAGTAGGACTGTAGGTTGAGGTTGGCTCCAATGGAGCCACTACAAGCAGAAGCTTTAGCAAAGCTATGCAAGCATAACAGCATGTACCTTGCATGCATCCATTTACAATTCTTGCCTTTGAGACTCCTCACAGAGTGTCCAACCAAAGGTAGACACTAAAAACCAACATGCGGACTTCGTGAGGTTGCAAACCAAACGAACCTAAAGTGTGGATCCCTCGTTCGAAGGAGATATGTTTTCTTGGTTACAATACCAAGAGCGGTTGGCGGCCTCCCATATCGGGATCCGTTTTCTAGACAGTTGCTATCCGGCGCATTGACATGGCACAATTCTGGCACAACTCTGGCAAAACTCCGGCACAAATCTGGCACAACCCTGGCACAACTCTGGCACAACTCTGGTGCTATTCTGGCACAACTCTGGCACAACTCTGGCAAAAATCTGGCACAACGTTGGCACAACTCTAGCACAACTCTAGCACAACTCTGGTGCAACTCTGGCACAAGTCTGGCACAACTCTTGCACAACTCTGGCACAACTTTGGCACAACTCTGGCACAACTCTAGCACAAAACTTGCACAATGCTCGCACAATCCTGGCAAATATCTGGCACAAATCTGGCACAACTCTGGCAAAAGTCTGGCACAACTCTGGCAAAAGTCTGGCACAACTCTTGCACAACTCTTGCACAACTATAGCACAACCCTGGCACAAATCTGGCACGACTCTGGCACCACTCAGGCACCACTCAGGCACAACCCAGGCATAACTTCCGCACATCTCTGGCACAACTTTGGCACAACTCTGCAACAACTCTGGCACAACTCTTGCACAACTCTGGTACAACTCTGGCACAAGTCTAGCAGAACTCTGGCACAACTATGGCAAAATAATCGCACATCTCTGCCAAAACTCAGCCACAACCCTTCCACAACTATGGGACAAGTGTGGCAGAACTCTGGCACAATTCGGGTACAAATCTGGCACAACTCAGACACAACTCTGGCACAACTCTGCCACAACTCTGGCAAAACTCTGGCACAACTCTGGCACAACTCTGGCACAACTCTGGAACAACTCGGGCACAACTCTGGCACAACACTTTCACATTTCTGGCACAACTCTGGCACAACTCTGGAACAACTC
>SZWC01019313.1:11158-27163 GCA_023375785.1 Penium margaritaceum | reverse complement strand
TGCTGCGCTGCTGCTGCTGCTGCGCTGCACGCTGCTGCTGCTGCCGCTGCTGCCGCCGCTGCCGCTGCTGCTTCTGCTGCTGCAGCTGCGCTGCGGCTGCTGGTGCTGCTGCCGCCGGTGCGGCTGCTGTTGCCGCCGCCGCCGCTGCGGCTGCTGCGCTGCTGCTGCCGCCGCTGCTGCTTCGCTGCTGCTGCCGCGGCTGCTGTCACGCTGCTGCTGCGGCTGTGGCTGCTCCGCTGCTGCTGCTACTCAGCTGCGGCGGCTGTGGAAGAAGGGCTGCTGGCACCGCCGCCGCCACGCCCCTCTGCGTGGTGGTACGCGTCGCTGCTGCTGTCTCTGCAGTTGCGATCTCACGTTGACGGCGGTCGACCGTCTCCAACGGGTCCCAGAAGATCTGCTGCAGCGGTGACTCTCACTGCTGCTGCTCTGCTGCGTCTCTGCTGCGCAGCTCGGTGAGATCTGTCTCACAGCTCTGATACCATGAAAAACTGCTAGGAAGCTTCCTAGCCTTGCTGCTGCTGACGTGGCGACACTGTCCAGTCAGCTGACGCACTAGCAAGCAGGCAGGTGCAAGAAACAGCAAGGATCAGGCTAGGGAGACGCGCATAGTCTCATAAGCTTCAATAGCTTAGTAAATGCAGAGAGAAATGACAACTGACAGGTCCAGGGCATAAATACCTGCCGCGGCGCACAGCGGGTGTCGCACGCGGCAGTCCAAGAGCTGTCCTAAAACCGGCCCAAAACCACTGTTTTGGCCGTAACTCTGCACACACATGTCAGAATCCTACGCCGTCTGAACCTAGACGTGCAGAATCAAAAGACGCACACAACGACTGGTCACATGCATGCATCCATCGACTGACAGCGAGCATATAATGCAAAAACATGCAAATGGGCCTCATGCCCAGTCCGCCGAAAGGCGCCTGCAAGACGTAGAAGGCACAGCAGGGAGTCCCGGTGACATCTGGGGCTCTGGAACAGTGGTCGGTCAGCTCCAGACGGGTGGTCCGCCGCCTGTCGTCGCGCCGGTGTCACCAGGGCCGCCTGCCTCAGGGATCTGCACGAGTATGGACACGACCAAGTGGTCACAGTAAACTGTACAAGACGGCACAAAGCACAACACCCCCTTCCCCTTTTCGCCACATACCCTCCCTCCCTCGCCCTCCCCTTAACTCCTCTCCCCTCCCCTCCCCTCCCCGTGACTCATCTTCCCAACCCTCCCCTCCCTCCCACATTCCTCGAGGCCCTTCGTGCTGCTCCAGTCGCTTTCCTTCCAGCAGCACCCAACTGTCGTCAACAGGCCAGGTGCTAGCTGCCAAGGTAGCAGTACCTTCAGCAATTGCTGCTCCAAATGCTGCTGCTTCAACACCTTCACCCACGGCAAATCCGGCGGTATATGCGGTGGTTTTTTTTTTTCAAATGAATGAGGAGACTGCGTTCTATTGTCACTCAGCTGAGAACAAAACGGATGTCCAACAGAACAGGAGGAACACCCAGATGAACATATTCATTGTTGAGTTTGAGCTCCAAGAAGAGGGGATAAGGATGATACACCACCGTTGTGGTTCTACAGTTGAGGCATGTAGGAGATTGTTCCAAGACAACTCCAGTTTCCAAGGGACAGAAATTCTATCCAGAGATGTTTTGCAAAAGCACATTGTCGAGCTGGATGGAGGGTTGCAGAAGCAAGTGCACAATGCCCGAGGCAAGGTGATGCAGTCTGCAGATGGACAGACAATGCGAATGATACCCTTGGACGATTGTGCACGGGCACAGAGGTGAACATGATGGCTCCATGTGAGGGTAATGGCACGCCTTAAAAACCATGATCTGAAACTCTCATGCGGTGGTATGCAGTTTCAGACTTGTACAACTTCAACCTGAGACAAGCATGGACCTGCTGGGGGCTCCTTTCCCCTCCTCGCTGAATCCTCATGTAGCTGAACCTGATGGTTTGGAAGCTGCAGTCTGCCATTTGTAAGCCAGGAGGCGCAGAGCTTATTCCGGGCAATGGCAGTCACATCAAGCGGACCCCATCTATCACTGCACCCGCACAGGCGCGCAACAGACCTGGCTCTGCTCTTTGAGCTACCTGTTGAAGTTCGTTGGCCACTCACAACTCTGTGCTCTCTTGCCCATCACACACTGTGCATCTCATTGTACAGACTAAATGACATGGCTCAACCTGGGGAAGCAACAGACGTGACAGCTCTGGCAGAAGTCGTTGATGCTCTCTGGCAACCGCTGCAGCTTCACCCAAGGGCTTCTTCTGAGACACTTGTTGCCATCGTCTAACTCCTTGTGCCTCTTATGACTCTGTGATGCAGTAGATGCTAGGGCCCGTACACTCTAACTGCCGTGCCCTGCATCATGTTGCTTGCATTGAATGTTTCTGGGGGAGCTGCATTTCCCGGGTGCTGATCCTTAGGGGGCCACTGTGCCGGGTTTTCCCGTGCGTTGGTGAGTAGCCGCCGTGAGGTTAATAACCAAGTGGTCGGGCTCGACCCCCGGGTGGCGGTGTGCACTCGCTCGGGCGTGATGCCCGGAGCGAGGCACGCTCACCGGTTGACTTAGTCACGCTCGCTCCCCCCTCACGTCTGTCTTGGTTGTACCGAACTAAGTGAAGCAAGCTTTCCGCATCCATGGCGTGGCATGTCTCTTGCGTGTCCATGGTTGGTCTCACACATGTGACCTAGGAAGGTTACTAGCAACTTCTGGTATCAGAGCAGGTGAGACACCTCACCACTGCTCACACGGTCCTGGTCGCTGGTTTCAATGTACATCCAAGCAAGTTAGGTCAAGCAACACCTGTCAGACCTCACCGCAGCAGCGAGTCATCTCCACTCGTCGCAACTTCACCGCAGTCTTGCGGATTCACATCGTTCTCGCTCTTCGAGGCACTTGACCCTTGTTGGACGTCCTTGGCTGGTCTCGGCCACTCATCGCCGCTCTGGGTCACCCGCAGCTACTCTCAGCTGCTCACAACTATCCTCAGCCACTCTCGGCCGTGTTGCGACTGCTCCATGCCAGTCGCCAACTCTAGCTACTCAGCATCTTCAGCTGACCTCTCTTAACGTCGGCGCCGCAACTGCCGTCTCTCAGCAGCACCTCTTTCGGCCGCCAACTCTCTTGGCAAATCTCTCGCGTAGACGGCCTTCGCAGCCGCCCCTCGCAACTACTCTCTCTGAGCAGCACCCTCACCTCGTAACCCTGCATCCTCTCCAGTGCCGAGTGACTACTGAACGTCTGTTAACTACAGCAGTGGACCTCCCAGTCTCGCACACTGGCGGACGACGTGCCACTGTGGGTGCGTATGCTCGACCACAATTACTGGCAGGACGACATTGACGCCGAACGCGAACGGGAGGAAGCAGAGATTGATCGACAGGTTTACACCCCGGATGACCTCCCACCATCACCACCTCTCTCTCCAAGGATGCAACCCACCAGCATTTACGAGGCTGCCGAACCTGCCGCAGCTCCCTCGTCTACACCCGCTTCTCACGAACCTCTCCCTACCACTGCAGGCTCAGCTGATGCTTCTACTGCACCCGAGGTTCCTGGCATCATTCCCGTTCTTCCCTTGCACACTGACTCGATAGGTTTGGCCGGTGCCATTCTTGACGCTGCCGCCGGTGCCGCAGCGACCTTCGCAGCAACAGCTAGGGCCTGCCGTGCTCCTGCACAAACGGCCGTCGGCCGAGCAACTGAAGCATACACACAGACAGCTGCTTCTCTCACCTTACTGGCAGCAACGGCTGCCAATATTGCAACCCAGATCACAACAGCAGCAGCGTCTATTGCCACCGCAGCCTCCACAGCAGCAGACACCACCTTCAGCTCTGTCGGCTCCATCAGAGCATCCACCGCAACCGCGGTGCTGATGCCCACTGGTGCCCCTCGTGACGCGCCATCGCACGTCACCACCGTCGTCCTGATCGCATCAGCCTCAGCTGCAGTTGCTGGCGCCACTGCGACGGGGCTCCTCTGCCTCACTGTGGCAGTGGCAGGGTGGGTGGCTGTCCTGTCCTCTTCAGCCCCTGCCGTGGTGCCGCCGCTCTTCACTCTTCTTCCTCGGCACTAGCACGGTGAGCAGAGCACTCTTACTCACCCCTTCCCTCACTTGCATTTTACATCTTCTCACTCACTACACTCCTAGGCTTGAGTTTGTCTTCACACCATGCCTACACCAGAGGAGACCATAGAAGCCCTCCAGGCCGCCCTTAGTGAGGCACAGGCGGAGAGGCGTAGGGCAGAGGATGAGCTTGGGGGCAGGAATCAAAAGAGGAGTTTGCCGCCACCATTGCTGCTCTAGTGTTAGAGCGGTTGCGGTCCATACCCACATTCGCTGCAGTGATTCCCGCCACAGAATCTGGCTCGGCAGATTCATCAGCTCCTTCCGGTGGTGCCGTGGCCAACTCCTCCTCTCCGGCTCTTTCCTCTTCAGCCTTTGTTCGCCCTGTGCTACCAGCCCGCCAGAAGGACTTTGAAACTCCACCTCCAAAATTCACTCCCAAACTCACATTCACCTCTTGGGAAACACGCTTTAGCGCGTGGGCCAGGGTGAGCTCCTCTGGCAATACTACTCGCCGGCAAAACCACCGTTTGTGCCGCAGCCCACTGAGGCCGCTCGCGCCGTGAGAGCACTCATCAACGCAGGCCCAGAGAGTCTTCTCGACGACATTGGTACGTATAACGCTGACCCCTCTCGCGGCACGCCAGCAGATCCCGTCGGTGCCTATGCCCTCATCCGCCGCCGCAAAACCGTAACTGGCCATGCGGCCCAAAGCACTCTCACAGTGCAATTCAACACCTTGCAGATGCGCGCGGACGAAACAGCAGATGAATACTGGGCACGTAGCTTACGTCTGCTGCGCGATCTTGGCAAGGCCGCACCTGGACCTCTCTCTGCCTGTCTCTCCATCGTCGCAGGCCTCATTCCCGAACTCGCGGACCTGTATTTGCATGTCTCTCAGTCAGAGCTCGAGCGTCTTGCTTCTGAGCCTGTCCTAGCTGATTCTCCACTTGGGATTGGACCCCTCTTTGACTTCACTGCTTCACGTCTCACCGACTGGTGGAATGCTTTGCAAAACAAGCGCATGCATCGTGCCGCCCTCGCAGCCATCACCACCGCCTCCTCTTCCTCCTCTGCCATAGCCTCCTCTTCCACCTCATCCACACAATCAGCAGCACACTCTACGCAAGGTGTCTCCCACAGTGGGGGTGGTGGATCCACTCGCGGTGGTGGTCGCGGAGGCAAAGGCCGTGGGGGTGGCCGCGGTGGCGAACGTGCAGCTCCCGCTATAGACGTCACTTGCTGGAACTGTGGCGCATCTGGTCACTCTGCACCAAAATGTCCTGCCCCTCGTGACGATGCACGACTGGCTTCCTCCATGCGCGCCCATTGGGCCCGCACTGGTGCCACTGCCTCGTCGGTGGCCGCAGCAGTGACCGTCGCCTCATCCTCTTCGTCCTCTACTGCTCTCTCCACTACATCTGCACCACTACATCCAACTCCCACTGCATCCAGCCCCTGGGGCTGGATACCTCCTCCCTCTGGCCCTCCATACTACGGCCCCCCATCTTCACACTACCACGTACCTCACTGGAGTCGTGACGATGGGAACTTCTCTGATCGCTCCTCCGACCGTTCCTCAGAACGCTCGTCCGATCGTCGTGATGAGGAGCGCAACCTCGAGCGTCGACTTGCCGAACTTCTCCATCTTCGCTCTCAGGGAGGTGAGAGTATGAGTGGCCAGTGTTGTTCGTCTGTGTGTGAGTCTGAGGCCACCCTTCGGGGTACCACCTCTGGTCGCGTTCAAGGGGATTTGCTTGAAAGTTGCGAGTGGATTGAGGAATGGCAGTCGTGCACATTTCCCACACGTTTTGGCTCTTCGTCTCCCTCTTCTACCCGTGGCACTGTCGCTGTCTGTCTTGTTCTCCCGTCCACTCGTGCATCCCCTGGCCTCTGGATCATCGATTCAGGTGCCACTCATCACATGACCTCCTGTCGCTCTTCCTTTGTCTCTCTCGGTCCCGTTCAATCCGTCCGCTCTGTTCGCACCGGCTCTAGCCAGCTGCTACCTGTGCAAGGTGTTGGGGTCGTACGTTTTGTCAGTCCTGGTGGCACAATCTACCTGTCTGACGTGTTGTATGTGCCTGACCTGGAAGTCAGTCTCCTCTCCGTGACCACCCTTGATGACCAGGGCATGGATTTCTCTTCCAGGCGTGGCCTCGCCTCAATCTCTCTGCGCTCATGTGGTCGTGTTGTTCTTCGTGGCATGCGGTGTGGTCGCCTGTTTCGCATCCCACTCAATCTGCCCTCATCTTCCGCTGCCTCTGCACTTGTACATGTCACCCCCTCCTTGTCTCCTGATCATGCCGATCTCTTACACCGCCGCCTCTATCACATCCACACTACTGCCATCCAATGCCTGCTGCGCCTGCAGCCTGCTCTTGGGCTTGACCCTGCCACGTTTGCGCCCCCTTGTGCATCCACTTGTCTAGACTGTGCTAATGGAAAAATGCATCGCTCTCCCTTTCCTTTGTCTGAGTCAACAACCACTCACCCTTTTGACCTGGTCCATGCGGACGTCATGGGTCCTCTGTCCCACGACTTTCTTGGTGGTCTTGGCCGCTACGTCCTGTGCTTGACGGATGACTTCTCTCGCTACCGTTGGGTCTTTGCCCTTCGTCACAAAAGCGACGTCACTGATGTCCTGGAGTCTTGGCTCCCACAGGCTGAGCGTGCATGTGGGCGCCCGTTGCGTGTCTTCTGCAGCGATCGTGGGGGTGAACTCTTTGGTCCCACCTCTCTCTTTCTTGCGTCTCGTGGTGTCCGTCTCGAGTCCTCTGCCCCTTACACACCCCAACAGAATGGGGTCTCTGAACGTCGGAACCGTACCCTTGTCGACGGGGTCCGATCTCTTCTCTCTGCCTCTGGGCAGTCACCCCTTTTTGCCTTCGAGGCCATGTGCTACATGACCTGGGTCTGGAACCGTGTCCCTCACGGCCCTCTCCCTCACACAGTCACTCCCTTTGAGCAATGGACTGGGCAACGTGCTGATCTTCGGCTTGCCCGTGTCTGGGGGTGTCTTGCCTCTGTGTGGATCCCCTCGGACCAACGGGACGGCAAGCTCGCTCCTCGTGGCCACCTTTGTATCTTTCTGGGCATCTCTCCCTTCTCCAAAGCGTGGCGCTTTTGGGATCCCTCTAGATGCCGGGTCATTGAATCACGTGATGCCCTCTTCTTTGAGCACCTCTTTGAACGCGACTGTCCGCGCTTCGGTGGCTCCCTCTCTCCGCCCTCTCCGGGTGGGGGTGGTCCTCTACCCTCTGGGCCCTCTCTTCTTCCGTCGGGGCGTCCCTCGTCTCCTGAGTCCAGTTCTCCCGAGTCCAGTTCTCCCGAGTCCAGTTCTCCCGAGTCCAGTTCTCCCGAGTCCAGTTCTCCCGAGTCCAGTTCTGCCCCACCGTCGTCCCCCACTGAGTCTGGTTCTCGCACTGAGTCCTCTGCTCCTCGCATGACCGCTCACTCTCCTCCACAGTCCCCTACTATGGTCTCCCCTGCATCATCTGTGTCTCCTCCTGTCGCGGTCACTCCGTCATCCGAGCCTCATGCTCCTGAGCCCATATCCTCTCCGCCCTCGGCTGTCCAGTCGCACTCCTCCTCTCCTCCTCTCTCATCACGTGCTCCGTCCGTCCCACCGGTGTCGCCCTACACTCGTGGCGGACGCCTCCGAGCGCTTCCTTCACAGTCTCATCAAGTGGTCTCTGGTGACCCTGGCCTTCGGGCCCTCGGTCTTGTTTCCTCTGCTCTGTCCACTGCGGCCTCAGTCGTCCACCCCAGCACAGGCCTTGGGTACTCCCTTCTTGAGGTGGAATTTCACTCTGCCCTGTCATCCTTGGTGGCTGGGTACGTGGCAACCTGCTTTGCTACCGTTGGTCTCCCACCTCTAGCGCCTGAGCCCCTGACTGTACAGGCAGCTCGCACATCCCCTGACTCACCGCTGTGGGAGAAGGCCATGAAGGCTGAGCTTGATGCACTCGCTGAACATGGCGTGTATGAGCTCGTGGATCTACCACCTGGTCGCAAGGCAGTCGCAGCCAAGTGGGTGTACCGCCGCAAACTCAACCCTGACAACACATTCGAACGGTACAAAGCTCGCCTCACCGCAAAGGGATTCTCCCAGATCCCGGGTGTCAACTTTGACGAGACATTCGCCCCAGTTGGCAGGTACACCATGGCCAGAGCTCTCCTGAGCCTGGTCGCTCAGCACGACTGGGAACTCGAGCAAATGGATGTTAACAATGCCTTTCTCCATGGCAGCTTGGATGAGGAGATTTACATGGTACAGCCACCCGGCTTCTCAGATGGAACGAAAAGGGTATGGCGTCTACGCAAGGCCCTCTACGGTTTGAAACAATCACCACGGTGTTGGAACCAAGAGATCACTGCGACTCTTGAAAAGGGTGGCTACAAACGAAGCCCCGTGGACCCTGCCCTGTTCCTCAGTGATCCCACCAAACCACTTGTTGCCATCCTCGTCTACGTGGATGACCTCCTCATCGCCTCTCCCGATCCGGCCTCAGTCAGAGCGGTCAAAGCCCTTCTACAGTCGACTTACAAGATGAAAGATCTTGGCCCGACTCGGGTCTTCCTTGGTATGGAGCTGGAACGTGATCACCCGCGACGTACCTTGCACGTTCATCGGGCTAAGTATGTACGTAGTCTGGGGGAGCGCTTCTCACCGCTCCTCACAGCCATCCCCACTGCGTCCACACCCATGACACCTGTCGGTCTGTCCTTAGTGAAGTCTCGGGAGGTGTCCACGCTGGGGGAGACGGTCGATGTGACCGACTATCTCAGAGTCATTGGCTCATTGATGTACCTTGCCACTACCACTCGTGCTGATGTGGCATTTGCNCCCTCGGTGGTGGTGGACGGCTTTACCGACAGTGATTGGGCACATGACACTGATGCCCGCAGCCGAACAGGCTACATCTTCCTTGTTGGTGGCACTGCAGTATCCTGGAAAAGTGGCAAGCAAGGGTGTGTGGCACGCAGCACCGCTGAGGCTGAGTATGTCGCACTTGGAGCAGGCACATGTGAGGCTGTCTGGCTTTGTCGCTTGCTGCAGCAGCTGCGTGTGCCCATTAGCTGCATCACTCTGCGTTGCGACAACCAAAGCACAAAGGCCATTGCTGAGAATAGCGGCATGCATCACTCACGCACCAAGCACATCAATGTTGAGCACCATTTCGTTCGCGAGTGCATCGTTGCTGGCATTGTTCAGGTGACTTGGGTGGACACACGGTCGCAGCGAGCTGACTTCCTCACAAAAGCCCTTAGTCGTAATGTGTTCAAAAGTGCTGTCCATTCTGTTGGCCTCATCTGTCCACATGATCCAGGTTGATTAATTCATCGTGCCGTTCTCACTTCTCGTTACCCCTTGTGTAGTTCTCACGTGCATGGAGTGATTGGCTGCGGTGCATGGGGGAGTGTTGAAGTTCGTTGGCCACTCACAACTCTGTGCTCTCTTGCCCATCACACACTGTGCATCTCATTGTACAGATTAAATGACATGGCTCAGCCTGGGGAATTAACAGACGTGACATCTCTGGCAGAAGTCGTTGATGCTCTCTGGCAACCGCTGCAGCTTCACCCAAGGGCTTCTTCTGAGACACTTGTTGCCATCGTCTAACTCCTTGTGCCTCTTATGACTCTGTGATGCAGTAGATGCTAGGGCCCGTACACTCTAACTGCCGTGCCCTGCATCATGTTGCTTGCATTGAATGTTTCTGGGGGAGCTGCATTTCCCGGGTGCTGATCCTTAGGGGGCCCTGTGCCGGGTTTTCCCGTGCGTTGGTGAGTAGCCGCCGTGAGGTTAATAACCAAGCGGCCGGGCTCGACCCCCGGGTGGCGGTGTGCACTCGCTCGGGCGTGATGCCCGGAGCGAGGCACGCTCACCGGTTGACTTAGTCACGCTCGCTCCCCCCTCACGTCTGTCTTGGTTGTACCGAACTAAGTGAAGCAAGCTTTCCGCATCCATGGCGTGGCATGTCTCTTGTGTGTCCATGGTTGGTCTCACACATGTGACCTAGGAAGGTTACTAGCAACTTCACTACCAGCATGAACAGTCAATGGGAAAATAATTGAAACGAAGGTCCCGTGCCTGGAGGAACTTAGGTGCCTTGAACGCTGCTACTATATTACTCTCTTGAACGGAGATGCTACATGTCCACTCACCCAGCGTAATGCCTTTGCCTCAGCTGAGATGCATCGAGGAGCAACCCAAACACTGCAAGATTCTTACTTCTGAAACACTCTTCCCAGCGTTTCAGTCAGGAACATCCAGGACCTACTCGGTGTTGGGTTGTGACCCAGCCCAACCCAACCATTTTACAGGCAGCGCATGGGAAAACATCACTCCAGCTATTTGCATGATGCACACAGACGGATGTAAAATTATTATTATTATACTGGGTTCCATGTGCTTGCTCAGCTGTGACTACCTCACTTGAATATCTGGGACCCTTGAGCGCACATCCGTTCCACATGCAGCAGCGCATCCCATGCATGAAAAGGACGTGACGCCTGCCAATCAGGCGTGCGCAGCTCAGGGCGCACATGGAGGAGAGCGAACGTGTGCGAATCAGAGGGGTTGGGCTCCGAGCCGCGACAGACGTTGGCCAGCACGAGACACAAACATTCTGGACAGGTCGACCTCGTCGTCATCGGAGGAGGACGACCACGGTGCGTAGTCAGGCTCCAGGTCCGACGCCTCAATGTACCCCTTCTCTTCGCTTTCGTCGTCGTCGGAGCTGTCATCGTCGCTCTCGTTGCTGGGTTGATCATCATCATCACCATCACCATCATCATCGTCATCATCATCGCTGACGTGCACGCCTTCATGCTCGTCCTCTTCCCTGCAGTCTTCTCCCTCCCCACTCTCATCCCCCTGTGCCTCGCCCTTGGCCCCGCCTCCAAGCAACCTGTCCTGAGAACTCATTCGGCGATCATCGTCGTTGCCCTCTTCTGTGTCTGCTTCTCCCCCAGCACGTTGCACTCGCTTTACTTCTTTCCCTTGCTGTCGCTTCGTTTCTTTGCCTTGTGCACCCTTCAGTTCCTCGTCTTGCACTTGCTTGGAATCCTCGTCATGAACTCGTTTTGGAACTTTGCTTTGCCCAGGACCCCGCCTCCCGCGGTCACCCTCCAAGAGTTCCCCTGCATCCCCCGTCGCGTCGTCCGCCCCCTCCGCATCACGTCCGGGCCTATCTCTCTCCACTCCTGCCCAAGCATCGCCACATGAGCTCACAACGCCGTCCCTCGCTCCATCGCCACCATCCTGCGCCTGCTCTGCCCGCCCTGCACCCCCCTCCTTCGCCCGCAAGCTCAAGCCCGTACCCACTGCTCCTTCCTCCGCACCCTCCACCGCAGCGTCTCCAGGTGCACTCCACATCGCCTCAGAGCTCCCATGCCACACCCGCGCCTGCATTTGCGACTCATCACTCCTCCCTCCCTTATCCCCTCCTCCGGAGGTCCGCTGCCTGGCAGCCTTGCCCTGGAGAACGAGCCGCACGCCGCACTCCACATCGCGGCCGCCTCCTACGCCACATCCTCTCTGTCTGGTCCTGCCTGTTCCCTTCGCGTCACAAGCCACGGCAGCTGCCGCTTCAACAGCAGCTGCTGCAGCAGGTGCTGCTGCATCCGGCGCTGCTGCATCTGCACCACACCTCTCGGCTGAGGGCTTCATCCTCGCCTCAGCCCGAGGCTCTGTGCCCTTCATCTTCTCTCGAGCTCCTGTGCTCTGGCTGTTTCGCTTCCCAAGCACACAACGCGCAACCCTACGGGACAACTGCACACTAACTCGTGCTCCCTCCTCCACGTCGAATTTCTCCGGTTTGCCCGCTCCATTGGGTTCACCTGCGTCTCCCTTCTCGGCTCCTCCTCCTACTTCCTCCGCTTCCCCTTGTGCGCCTGTCAGGTCTGCTTCTTGTGCTCTATCACCTCCGACCGCCTCCCCTACCCTCCATCCAACCCTCTCCTCATCTGCTGGCTGCAGAGCTTCATCCCCTCGTGCTCCACCATTTAGCTCAGTTTCTCGAGCCACATCTCTGGGAACACCGGCTCTGGACTCCATCGCTTCCATTTTCAGCAGAGGCTCCAGATCCTCAATCCCCCACCGCAGCAGCGACAACAAGGCAGGAATAGCGTTTGTCGCCCCGTCTGGTCGTTGGTCGTTGCTGCCAGCATCTGTTCTGCTGCTTCTGCTGCTCCTTCTGCCTATGCCATGCTGACGGCCGCTCTCGAAGCCGCAGCCAAACGTGCGGATGTGGGGACGCGAAGGCAAGGCATCGCCTTCCTCTGCCGACGGTTTCGACGCTGTCTGCCGTAGCATGGCGGCGAGGACGTCCTGCATGGCTTGCAAGCCCTCGGCTAACATGCCAGTGCTTGTGGCTGCCTGTGAGTCCTTGCTGCCCTGCACCCACACGAGCAGACAAGCATGGCATCGCTCAGGAAGAAAGCAAGCAGTCCGACACCCGGGACACGGAGGGACTACGGCGTATGATGGAAAGGAAGCTGCGAGGAGTGGGTGTGAATGAGCGGCCAACGTAAAAGTGAACAAGGTCAGCCAAGCACCCACCTCAGCCTTAGCGTGTTTACCCGATGAGGACACTAGCCCACTCCAGCGCATGCACAGGCGCAGGCGCAAGCTCAGGCACACGAGCAGGCCCACGCACAGGCGTAGGCGCAGGCGCATGCGGAGGCACACGCGCAGGCACACGCACAGGCGCACGTGCACGTGCACGCGCACCTGCACGTGCAGGCGCAGGTGCAGGCCCAGGCGCACGCGCAGGCGCAGGCGCATGCGCACTCGCAGGCGCATGCGCACTCGCAGGCGCATGCGCACTCGCAGACGCAGGCGCACAGGCACGTGCAGTCGCACGGGCACGCGCAGGCGCAGGCGCAGGTGAAGGCGCAGTCGCATGCACACGCGCACGCGCGAGCGCGCACGCGCGAGCGCGCACGCGCACGCGCATGCGCACACGCACGTACGCAACCACCCACACACCTCCACAAGGGACACCCACTATGTGCACCCTGGTACTACGGGCGTGCCCATGCTGGTGCCATTCATATCCACAGGTACACAAGCACTCATGAACATGCATTTCCTAACAACACACAGATCCAAACATCCAAACATGGGCAAAAGAAACATTTCCTGACACGTGCCGGAAATCATACCTCAAAGCCTCCTCCTCCCTCCTCTGCCTTTCGCTGCAGCCGCCGCAGCACGTCGTGCCCATGCAGCGCCTTGTGCTGCTGCAGCGCTTGCACCAGTGCCACAAGCACGCGCAGCCGGCAAATCAGAGTAGGGCTCCCGGCGCACCCCGAGAAATGCTGTGGGGACCATGCTGCTGCAGAATGGGCTTCCGGCTCTTCTGCATTCGCTGCCATGCCGTGATCTCTTCTGGGGTCAGACAACTCGGCAGCCGTCGCCGCTCCGTCTGCTTCCACAGCAGATACTGCAGCAGCTGTTGATGCCCTTTGCTTTTTGGCTCCTCGTAGTCCTCGTCCAGCTGCCGCTGCTGGTGCTGCTGCTGCTGGTGGTGCTTCTTCTGCTCCTGCTGGGCACCTTGAACCTCCAGCTGATGCTGGAGATGGGACTGCTGCTGCTACTGGTGCTGCTGGTTCCTCTGCTGGCATTTGCACTGCCGCTCCTGCTGGTGCTTGTGGTGCTGCTAGTGTCTGGCTGCTGCGACTCGGATGCTTACGCTTCGTCTCTTCCCAAACCGGTGAGCCCAGGCGGACCCCACGCTCGGAAGCCTCTCCAGGAATTGGGGTCTCCAGATAGCATGCATGCAGCAGTGGCCGAATCAAGCCAGCAAGCTGACACAGCAGCTGGTTGAGGGAATCTAGGACAGCGTCCAGATGGCAAGACCTGCGAGGGCGTGAAATTCGAGGCACTTCCTAGGATGGTGTTGCTGATGATGAATATGATGATGATGATGATGATGATGATGATGATGATGATGATGATGATGATGATGATGATGATGATGATGATGATGATGATGATGATGATGATGATGATGATGATGATGACGATGACGACGACTACTACGATGACGACGACAACGCCGACGACGACGAAGAGGACGACGACGACGATGACGACGACGACGACGGCGACGACAACGACGACGACAACGACGGCGGTGGCGGCGGCGGCAGCGGCGGCGGCGGCGGCGGCAGCGACCACGACGATGACGACAACGAAGACGGCGGCTGCGGCAGCGGCGGCGGCGATGACGATGACGACGACGACAACGACGACGATGACGACGACGACGGCGACGACGACTACGACGACGACGACGACGATGACGACGACGACGACGCCGACGACGATGACGACGCCGACGACGATGACGACGATGACGACAACAACGACGACGACGACGACGACGACGGCGACGACGACGACGACGACGACGGCGACGACGACGACGACGACGACGGCGACGACGACGACGACGACGACGGCGACGACGACGACGACGACGACGGCGACGACGACGACGACGACGACGGCGACGACGACGACGACGACGACGGCGACGACGACGACGACGACGACGGCGACGACGACGACGACGACGACGGCGACGACGACGACGACGACGACGGCGACGACGACGACGACGACGACGGCGACGACGACGACGACGACGACGGCGACGACGACGACGACGACGACGGCGACGACGACGACGACGACGACGGCGACGACGACGACGACGACGACGGCGACGACGACGACGACGACGACGCCGACGACGATGACGACGCCGACGACGATGACGACGATGACGACAACAACGACGACGACGATGACGACGAAGACGCCGACAACGACGACGGCGACGGCGATGGCGACAGCGACGGCGACGACGACGGAGACGACGATGGCGACGACGACGGCGACGACAACGACGACGACGACGACGACGACAACGACGACGACAGCGGTGGCGGCGGCGGCGGCGGCAGCAGCAGCGGCAGCGGTGACGACGACGACGATGATGACGACGGCAGCGACAGGGACTGCGACGACGACGATGATGTGGACTAACAGGACAGCTCCATCATGGCATGGACTGAAAAGTTTTGGAGGAGGGCGACAATGGATAATGAGGGTGTGAGAAAGAGAAGGAGAAAGATGGGAAGAAGGTGGACAAAGAGCTGGAGAACAAAGACCAGGACGAGGGCGTCTCTTTACCATAGCATCAGTAGGATGCTACGGTAAAAAGATTCCCTCGTCCTGGTCCTCTTTCAACAAGAAAAGAGAGAATAGAGGATGGTTTACGGGTGAAAGGGCACAGACAATGTGACGGTGTGTGTAGTGCAGACAGTGGCAGACACTGATTACCGGGTTGAAGGTGCAGCTGCGGTCGCGACTGCTGTGCTTCCGAGCGTGGCAAGCAGCACGAGGCAGCAGAGAGACACCACACGCACCGTCTCCTCCTGCAGCACATGTTGGCCATGTGGGGCAGTAGCAACAGCAGGAGCAGCAGCAGCAGCAGCAGTAGCAGCAGCAGGAGCAGCAGTAGGAGCAGGAGGAGGTGTGCGAGGAGGGGGGGGGGAGAACGCTAGTCACTTCACTGGACCTAACCTTGACGGATCGACTGCAGAACTTACGAGTATGAAGTCCTCTGCCAACAGTGGTCCGACTGCTGCTACTAGGAACCCCACGTCGACGTCTCAACGACTGTGAACAGAAACATTGTGAGCAGGCTGTCCTCCTCCTGACCACGCTCGTCTGCGCAGATATAGTGTCAGAAAAGAGCACACCACCATGCAACCCTAGCTGCAAACAAAGCAGCAGGATGAGAAAAATGTACTGCTGCTTTGTGCCTTGAGTGCTTCCGCCGGTGGTGGGAGGTGTGGTGGGAGGTGTGGTGGGAGGTGTGGTGGGAGGTGTGGTGGGAGGTGTGGTG